>NBIL01041531.1:0-12845 GCA_002752925.1 Viola pubescens var. scabriuscula
TGGTAATGGTAGCCTTCTTTTGTAATTTTGTTCACACTTTTTGTACTTAAACTTAGCATTAATAACTACTGATGTAGTTTTGTTCCATCTGAATGTAAGAGTTAATTGCCTCATCTATATTTTGCAGTCATTTCATATCCCCTAGTTTTGGTGCTATAAAGTTTAACCAAGTTTGGAATACCGTATTGATTATATAAAAACATGGAAAATGCTAATCTGCTGATGAGTACAAGTGTATTATAGAACAGATGATACTTGGGTGAGTTCCATGGACGGAGCTGGTGCAGGACCAGAGACTACCTTCTTTCAGGATTGGTAGTGTAACTGGTTTTGCTAAAAGTTTGGAGCCTGTCAGACAGACCTGTGATCACCCTCACCAGAAGCTGGTGGAGAACGATCCTCTACAGCCGTAAGATGATACCCGTGGGTCCACAATAGCCGTTAATCACGCTCTGATCACAGGGCCATGGTTCATCAACCAAGCTTTTGTTCCCGTCTTCTTAGTGCTTAAGGATACAGATGTACAAATACTATAGAACAGTTTTTGCCCTGTTCAAGTAAGGTCGTGCAAGGTTTTCGGAGTTCTCATAGGTAGGGGAAATTTTGCTTCTACTTGGCTTCATAAATCACAAAACGACGGAGTGACGGTTTGATTAGAAACGCAATGGAATGACAGTAATACCCTTATGTGTCAATAGAAGTTGTATTTAAAAAGGTCATTTTACAAGCATTTTTAAGCACCAAAAGGAACTTTAAACAAAGAATGTCCCAATCCGTGCCGATGGTAATATGATTCCAACCCAGAGTTCCTAAAAACATTGGGCTTAGGCAACTAACGAATGTCGCTTGGGCTTTAAATGGGCTTTGAGACGTGGCCCAGTAAGTATATGGAACTGAGCCCATCTTATTCATAATTTGTCTATCCAAAAAGCCCGCTAAATAGAAAGTTGTTATAGTGTCATGTTTTTCACCTGACAAACCATATATATAGCTTCATTTTCCTTTCGCACCAGCAAACAAGAACTGTGGCACAGAAAGAAGAAGAGGGTAACATGGCGTTTTCTTTTCGAATTTAGCGAGGAAATCATGAACTGAAATGAAATAAGGTTGTTTCGCATTCCTTGTATTTCTTGTTGTTCTTCCACTGAAGTCTGAAGTAGTGATCGGTAATTACCCTTTTCATCGCATTCTTTCTATTTCTTCTATGAATTGTTTAAAATCGGAATTAGCTCAAGCTTAGGGTTAGGGTTAATGGATGATGATATGTAACAAGATTCTTTTATGGATCAGTGGAGTAATCTTTATATAATATATTATATCTTCCTAATTCAGAGATTTGAAGCTTCTTCTTTATGGCCTTATGATCAGATTTATTGTGTGTCCGTTCTGGGTTCTATTTTGCCTGTTTGAATCCAATTGCTGAGTTTTTCGATAGTGATGGGCATGCAAATTTATGGTCATTTGGTGGAATTGAATGGAATGTTTGTCCCCATCAGGTCTATAGCAATGGAAGAAAGTGGTAGCTGCTGTCAAGACCCACCAAAACGAAGAAGAGAAGATGTAGTCTCCAGTCCCACTCATGCCACCGATCGTATATCCCAATTGCCGCGGCCCACACTTCATCACATCCTCTCTTTCCTCCCCACAAAAGATGTGGTCCGTACTGGGGTTTTGTCCAAGACATGGCATCATACATCTACTTCCTTCCCCATTTCAGTTTACTACGAAACCTTGGCTGGCCATGCTCGCGGAAGTGTTGCAATGGAAGAGTGGAGACCCACCTTTGTCAATTTTGTGCTCAATTCCTTGCGAAGTCAGTATCGAATTTATGGAACAATTCCCGACTTTGAGCTATACATGACCCAGCATTCCCCGCACACTTCCTGTATTGAAGAGTGCATACAACTTGCTACTCAAAATAGGGTCAAGGTGCTGCACATCATATTCGAGCTAAGTGAACATTTACCTCGTTTTATCTTGCCGCAAACCTTGTTTTCTGCCAAGGAATTGGCTCACTTACTTTTATATGGATGCCATCTCTCCATGCCTCCCGCTCACTGTGTCTCCACTTGGCCCTTTCTTCGTCATCTATTTTTACATTCCTGTCATGTTGATGAGCAGCTCATCCAGAATCTCACCATTAGCTGCCCTTTACTTGAATTATTGGCTCTATTTCTTTGTGTTGGGTTTGGAGACATTCGACTTTCTGGTTTTACAAAACTCACCAACATTCAGATTGTCAGGCCACTCAGCGATAGTCATGCTATTACACTTAAGGTTGATGCACCATCTCTTAAAGAATTATGTTTTTTCAGTCCTGGAAGTCATTGCAATGTTAACCTAACTGCATCTAAGAACTTAACTATCTTGAAGTTGAAGCTCAAGTACTCTTCCCAAAAAATTTCGAGCCAAGACTTGGCAGACCTTATTTCTAGACTTCCCGCCCTGAAGACTTTGCTCTTGGACTTGAGGTTAGAGAGTATCAAATTTTCAAGTCAACAACTGGAGAATTTAGATTTATATACTGGTCAACTGAGAGAAGCTGACTTGAATGACCTAATTTCTGGACTTCCTGCACTTAAGTTCTTATCCCTTACCTGTATGTTAGAGAGGATTAAGTTTTCTAGTGAACAACTTGAAAACCTTAACCTTGTTTGCTTGTCTAAGTTGCTTGAAGTTAGTATTGATGCTCCAAGCTTAAAAACATTCAAGTGTTCCGGCGAGATGCTTTCGTCTGATCTTTTTATGGGGAGATCAAGCCCACAGGAAGTCACCATTGATTCTTTCTCTGGCGGTGCTTCTAGTTTCCTCAAGTTGAGAAAATTCCTTGGAAGTTTCAATCAAATCAAGCTTCTTGATTTGGTTCTTTCTCAACAGTCCAAATTGCTCCCTGCAGAATTGAAGGATATCCCCATCCCTGACCCTGCTTTGCCTGACATCAAGCATTTCAGGGTTAGTATTTCTTCCGCGGTTAAGGTCAGTAATGTAGGTACACGCTCAGCAAAAAGAGGCTGCCTGGCTTTATTGGATGGATTCCTCTGGAGTTGTCACCCAGAATCTATATCATTTGAGTTGTCGTCTTATGGCAGGTTGATGACCAAGGTGTTTTGTGAGGAGTTATCAGAGATGGTTAAAGGTCAGCGTTGCTGCACAGATGATCATATCAAATGTTGGCGCCATGACCTGCGAAGCTTTCGAATCAAGCAATCTATAGGAAATGCAGATGCAAAGTTTATCAGTTGCGATGCGATGCTAGAATTACTGGTAACTCTTCCATCAGAGGTAGAGAATCTAGAGATCCATTTTATGTTGGAATGGTAACTTTCTTTTGTAGTTTTTTTGTTCACACTTGTTAGAAACTTCCCTTTACTTTCATCTGAATAAGAGTTAATTGCCTCATATATATTTTGCAGTAATTTTGTTCTTCAATTCAATATAGCTGACGAGTTTAACACGGCTGGAGCTGATGACATTGTGGAAAAACCTTATTTGAATTTAGAAGTTAATTTCATAGCAAACAGTATGTGAATATTTGCTAAAGAATTAGTAGCAATATCTATTCAAGTTCTTGATCTGATCAACCTTATTTGAATTTAGAAGTTAATTTCGTGCTCTTATTAAACTATTCTTGTTCTGAATTAGTCCTAAAGATTTTACCATCGCGATTTGTCTACCGATCCCTGTTGTTGTTCTGTAATTTCCTTCTCTACTTTACATTTTATTTTCCCTCTCAGAAATTACAAACCCTGATGGGTTCGGATTCCAGGAATTTTTTAAAGTAAGTTTTGGTCCTTTTACTTTGTGGATTTGAGCAGAAATAATGATCCAATGTAGAGGGTAATAAACCCGTTATTGTTAAAAGAAACCTTAATCACTAAGATTTCCCCCCCTGCTTTTCGAGAGAAGATCAGACCTTCTAAATGAGGAGTTTTAACTTTTAAGTAGGTTATATTATTCTAATTTTTTCAAATTTTCTATTTACCACTAAGAGTTTTTCAATTGTGTATATATATATATATTTTATATTAATTATTTAAGTGGAGATGAGTTTCCTTATTTTGAATAGCAGACGAAGAATATTATTAGCGGCTGATAATACGAGAATATTCTCGAAGGGTATATTCGTACTTACCCCGCAGGATCTCATGACCTTGAGCCTCCCATGGGCTTTGTAACATACCTTGAAAAGGCCCATGATACTTCAAGGCCCATGATACGTCTGAGCCCATCAAAGACAAGACCGACATCGCTCTGAGTCAAACGGCTGTCACCCCTCGCCATCTCTTCAAACAGGACAGAACCAACAAAATACCTAGAGACTGTCGGTATGTCGGTGCCGACTGGACCAAGCCGTCTGACCATGTGATGACACCTGTCCCGTCCACTAGACAAGGTGAGGCCTATAAATACCCCCCCCCACATGAAGAAGGTACGTACAGACTGACCCAAAAAGAGCTCCTGTTCATTCATTGCTAGAATCCACCAACTCAGATAACTGACTTGACCATCGGAGCTTCGTCGCTGGGAACCCAACCCGGCCTCGTGCAGGTACCAGATCCCCACCTCGGAAGATTCCCCAATCGCCCTCACCCTACGTCTCGAATTATCAGCGGCACTTAATTATTTTTTTTAGAATTAAATTTTGATTAGATGCTTAATTACATACAAATGGTATGAATCCAAACGTTTTAAAAGTTGAGAATGCGCTCATTAGATACCACGATAGACAGCCGATGTAAACAATAAGGCATCTTCTCCTCTTTGCTTGTCATTACTTGGACAGGATCATTACCAACGACACACTTAGGTATCAAAAGTGTAATAATTAATTAATATAATATATTATTTAATTAGACACTTCATTAGTCCTAGTGGAGAAGAAGTGACACCAATCCTTCCCTAATTAATTACCCAATTTGCCTTCTGAGACTGGGGATTAAGATTCCTTCTCTTCTGGGATCCAAATGGCAAACAAGACACGAGGAAGAAGTATCATACCAATCAATCAAACATTAAGTGCTTTCACTATCGATGGATTCGATTTGCATAATTTCCCACTTACCAAGAAAACCCACGAGCGTACTGATACGAAGTTATTCTAGCTTGATCATAAATCTCAAATTTGAAATATATACGAGTATGGAGTCACATTCAAATTAACGAGGAAAAGCTTTGCCGTCCTTTAAAATTCAACCTGACACTCGAGTTTAAAATAATTAGCACCCAATATAATGTTCGGATACCACATATACACTTTGGATGATGAATCCGGCAATCAACCAAGTTGCTACTCATGATGACTATATATACTATCAATGTTTCTTTTTCTTCTTATAAAAATGGTTAAATGATCAATTATTATTACAATATTAATGATTGAATCTATAACTTAAGTTGTAAAGACGACAAATACTAACAAATTATACTACAACAATTTCATATGCATACATCATAAAAACCTCCACCCTTAGTTTCTTTTTTTTACAAGGGAAAGGGAAATAGTATAGAAATATTACAAAGTTGGAAATTTCTGTCCCACGTGGAATTTTTTTTTAATATTACTTTATATTATTGCCATAACACTAAAGAAACAAAAAACAAATGAAAATGAGACAATTTGGTCTGCCATACTTGGTGCCCAAATTTCTCCTTGTCCTCCACCATACACAACTTAATTCCCACTACACCAAAACCATGCAAACCATTGGTAAATCCGTAGTTAATTAGCCGATAAAATAGCAAAAAAAGAGAAAAATAAAAGAAAAAAAAGAAAAAGAAAACTAAGATATATAAATTAAATTCGAATCTTATTGGTCTCTTTTAGATTTCAGATAATATCGGATCTGATTTCAAAATTTATTGGTTTCTCAACCCTCCATCCGAATTCTGCCCTACATGGATTGGATGGGATCGGATCTTCAAATGGTGCTCACTCCATTGCAAACCATTGGAAAACCCGTAATTAAAACAACTAAACACTCTAATTACTTACACACCATTATATTATAATTAATCCCATAGAAGTTCTATAAATATTCCTTCGAAAGCCCCCTTCATGTCCACTTGCTTCCTGTCACCTTCTAAACAAAACTCCAAAACACTTCCCGAGCGAATATGCAGGCAACACCATCCCATGTTATTCCTACAACCTTCCCTTGCTCTAGAAAATATGTACCACCTCCGTCGCATCGGATTCTTCCATCTCCGTCCAAAATTACAACCATACCAAAAGTCATTTCCATTTCGGCCCCTACAACCGAAACCCAAGGTTTGATCCGGACAACCTTTGTGGAAGATGATTCCTTGGCCGCCTTTTGGGACTACCAGTTTCTATTTGTGTCTCAACGGTCCGAAACGGTCGAACCGGTGACCCTTCGGGTCGTGGATGGTTCGATCCCGTCAGACTTTCCTTCGGGTACATATTATCTAACCGGGCCGGGCCTTTTTACCGACGACCACGGGTCCACAGTCCACCCTCTGGACGGGCACGGGTATCTTCGGGCCTTTAGCATTGATGGGCGGCTGGCTAGGGAGGCCAAGTTCATGGCCCGGTATGTCAAAACGGAGGCCCAAGTTGAAGAGCATGACCCCTCGACTGACACGTGGCGCTTCACCCACCGGGGCCCATTTTCTGTGTTGAAGGGAGGAAAAAAAATTGGTAATACCAAAGTGATGAAAAATGTGGCGAATACGAGCGTGGTGAGATGGGGAGGAAGGTTGTTGTGCTTGTGGGAAGGTGGGGACCCATACGAGATCGAATCAGGGACGTTGGATACGATTGGACGGGTAGATATGATCGAGGGGAAAGATTCGGTGCGGGACGGTGCAACCAAGGTCGGTGATCGTATATTGGACTTTGCTGCCGGTTTATTAAAGCCCATCCTCCATGGTATGTTAAAAGAAGGCCTTCAAATATTATTTCATTTTATTAATTAATTTATTATTAATGTTAGTTTTACTAATGTGTTTTTTTTTCTTTCTAACTGCTGATCAACAGGAGTGTTTAATATGCCACCCAAAAGATTACTCTCACATTACAAGCTTGACTCCAAAAGGAATAGGCTTCTTACCGTGTCATGCAATGCCGAAGACATGCTTTTACCGCGCAGTAATTTCACATTTTCTGGTACGTGGATATATATACCATATCATTATCAGATTATTTCTTTATTATTTATAAATAAATAAATTATTAATTATTCCAAGGAATAAATTTCGTTTATTCTCAGTCTTTTATTTTTTTTAAATTTTTTTTAGAGTTTGATGAGAATTTCAACTTGTTGCAAAGGCGAGAGTTTAGCATCCCGGAACATACAATGATCCACGATTGGGCATTTACAGACACTCACTACATACTGTTTGCTAACCGCATCAAGCTTGATGTCATCGGTAATTATTTAATTTAGGAATCTTATGATTTTTTAAGGAAATATAATACTCCGTAATATAAAAAAATCGTAAATTTTTAACGAGAATGCAAAAAAAAACTTATAATTCGGTGATACTAAATCAAAAGCTATAGTGTCGTAATATATATATAAAGCACAAAAAAATTGTAACTTAATTTACAATCATTTATTTTTGTCATGAGAATTCAAGTATGAATTAATTAATTAGATTAATGTAAAATGCAGGGTCGATGAGTGCTGTGTGTGGGGCATCTCCAATGATATCAGCATTATCTTTGGATTCTAGCAAGTCCACTTCTCCAATTTATTTGCTTCCTCGGTCTCCAAATAGATCCTCTTTTGGCCAACGAGATTGGAGAGTGCCAATTGAAGCTCCGTCGCAAATGTGGCTATTACACGTCGCCAATGCCTTTGAGACCAAGAACTCCGATGGCAATTCGGAGATCCAAATCCATGCCTCCGCCTGCTCTTATCAATGGTTTAATTTCCAAAAAATGTTCGGTAAGTAATTAGTAATTCTTGAGTTTATTTTTTTTAACGGAGTGATTCGAAAATGATATAATTAGTCTTAATTTAGTATGAATATATGTGTTTTAGAACACAAAAAAAATTACTCGATTGTTCGATTTATTTATCTATTCTATTTCAATTACTTTTTTGTATAAAAAAAATCAAATGTGACACTGCTATAAAGTTCTAATATATATTTTTGGGTTCATATTGGACAGGGTATGATTGGCAAAGTGGTAAACTAGATCCTTCTATTATGAATGTGAAAAATGATGGAAATGAAGTATTGCCTCACCTCGCTAAGGTAATCTTTTAATCACTTATAATTCTTCTTAAACAACGATTGTTGGTATCAATAGTTCGATATTCTTATTAAAAAAGATCGGTAATTCAATTCTTGTACATGAATTACATCTATAGTAAATTAAAGACCCGGGCTAACTAATGTTTTTGTTTTGTTTAATGTGTTGTAGGTATCGATCGAATTGGATGGTGATGGGGAGTGCAAAAGATGTAATGTGGAGTCAACTAAGGAATGGACGAAGGCAGCAGATTTCCCAATTATAAATCCAGCATTTTCCGGCAACAAAAACAGATACACGTACGCAGCAACTACATCTGGGTCTCGCCGATCTTTGCCGCATTTCCCGTTCGACACGGTCGTCAAGTTAGATACACAAGACCAATCTGTCCGTGCATGGACCGTCGGCTCTCGAAGATTTATCGGCGAACCGATCTTTGTTCCCAAAGGAGATGGAGAAGATGATGGATACCTTCTAGTAGTTGAGGTAATTAGAAGAAATTTATTAGGACAATCAAAAATAAAAATACATACGTCAAATGAGTAAACGTTAAATTTTAAGTTCGAGTTTCTTACGTGGTTAACTTTTTTTTCTTGGGCAGTACGGTGTGGCGATACAGAGATGTTATCTTACGATTTTGGATCCTAAGAGGATTGGTGAAAGTGATGCGGTAGTGGCAAGATTGGAGGTCCCTAAACATTTAAATTTTCCACTTGGGTTTCATGGATTTTGGGCCGACGACAAGCCATCCAAATGATTGAAATTCGTTTTTGATAAATGTTGTTTTTGTAATGTACAACTACCTTTTGGCATTTATTCTTGGTGATCCTATAAATTGAATGATAAAACATAGATGACTCTCGTATTGTAGTTTGTTAATTTACTTAATTTCTTAAATTCGAACTCAAAACATGAGTTGGCGAACCATACTTAATTTTCTAGAATGATGCAAATTAATGATTAAATGGAGAATCTCGAGCTGAAAAAATATTTAATTTTTGATATTTTTTTAATTGAATTTAGCCTTTTAAATTCGGTTAATAAAGAATTTACCTGAGGTTTCGAATTTTGTTAGGGTTGAACAATAAAAATTGAAGACTATCCATATTCAAGCCTAACAAGTACTTCCTCCATCCCCTAAAACATGTCTTTCTAGGATAGTAAAAGTCCGTAAGCCATTGATTTACGAACTTATTTTATTCCATGTTGTTTCATTTTTACTCATAATTTTTACTCAAATTATCACACCAACATCAAATTGGTTTGATTCATAAAAAAAAAATTATCATTTGCACAAAATATGTGTTTCAAAAAAGATAAAATGACAAGTATTATGAACAGTAACAATCTGTAGGAAAACGACATATTTTAGGAGACGGAGGGAGTAGTACTCAATTAGTTAAGTAACCATATTAATAAATAATAAGTAAAACGAGTTTAATAAAAAAATATCTATAAGAGTTGACGACAAGTCAGACGTATGTTACCCAAGAGCCATGAGTGGGAAATTGAGGGTTCACGTCGTTCACGATGCTTGCTTTCCTAAATCGCAGAGGAAAACAATGCGGCATCGTTTTTGGAGCAAAGCTAGTGATGGAGCCATGGAGGTAACAAAAGGATACCCTCTGGGCCTCTACTCTAGTCTGCAACAGTGGCTTTAGTCCTTCTCCTTTTCAGATTTGCTCTTCAAATCGCATAATCGCAATTATCCAAAGTTCCCTCTGTTTCTCAATTTCACTCTCAAACTTCTAATTGCTGGTTAGTTGGATTTAGGGTTTTGCCTTTGAACTGTGATTCTCTGTTCTGTTAGGTCAAGTTCGTTGGAAGCGATCACTGGTCGGCGTCAATGGTGACAAGTTGCAGGAGACATGGGCGGCGGCGATAAACGAAAACGAAGATGAAAAGACATTGAGTGGTGTAGATGGAATATCCCAAGTTGCCAACTTTGACTACTACTTCGACATGTATTGAAAGGTAAGTGTATTGCAGCAAAGAAAAAAACTATTCCATCAAATGGTGCAAGTGAATTATTTGATTACATTGTCGAACCCAACATGTCCATTTTACTATATTTGATTATGAGGAACATGGGCCAGTTCAGTTTATTAGTTATTCTGCTGTTTGATTGATTCCTGGTAGTTGTTGTTGTTGTTGCTGCTGTCAAGTGAACTTCCAAACTGAAAGAGAGTAGATTGTTCTACCTTTCCATCCAGTAATAAGACTTTTTCCATCTTGTGTTAGTCTGCAGGGATTCCAGCAAGCAACCTTGTTAAGTACCAGATTAGCTTGGTACAATGCTGACGTGCTCAACCCTGTCTCTTTCATCCCGAAACGAGCAAACAATGCCCTCAATATCTCCATCTTGGCACACCCCATATACGTCTCCCCTCTCTCTGTGGCCACCACACACTTGATTACCTCACCCAATAGGATTGTTTCTCCAAATGTCCTTGCTGGATCGTCCCGTTCCATACAACTTTCATGGCAATCGAAAAACGCACCAAAGAAGACAAGAGCTGCAGCGAATCGGCTCATGAAGTTTGGAGAGCTAAGATCCGCTTCCAGTTCAGTGAGGACCATTATGCATGGATTTAGGTTTTTGATCACCTTCATTAGGGAATCTAGCCGATTTGGGTGCTTAATCAGGCATGCCATTAAGAATTCAGCAAACACAGCAACTGTTTCCTCTGGATCTAGCTCAAAGTCATCTTCTATGAGATGCGTCATGTCTGAAACCCTAACTACCTTGAAAGAAAAGGGTATATTCATTGTCTGAGCAAAACTAATCAAACGTTCACCTGTACTCTGGATGTATTGATTTTTTGTACTGGTTCCGACAGCAGTTATCTTCAGAAGTTGTAGAGGGCAATCACTTCTTGACGCCAAAGCTTGCATTAAGATGATCCATTGCTTCCCGTTCCTTATTCTAAAATCAATTATGTGAATCCTCTTTGCCTCTGCCACACGTTCCACAATGGCTTGGACTCCAGCAAAGTTTAAAACCTGCAAGAATGGTGTTCTTTGGTAGTATTCTATTGTGTTGCTTGCAGACACCATTTCCTTACAGGTTTCGGTTGGGTGCTCTTTTCTCCAGCCCTTTGATACTCTTCCTGTTTCTTGATCAATCCTTTCCCGCAGAGCTCCAGAAAGATGGTGAGCCAATCGTTGGACAGGATTTCCAGAGCATGAAGACAAGGTATCACATTGGTCCAGTAATCTGCTCGCAAAATCAAACTGTTGATTGACTACTTTGTAAGCTGAATCCAGAAGAAGTTCAGAAAGCTCCACGTTTCGGGCGTCCTCCTCAGTAAGTCCACTGAAAGAATTCTGGATAAACTTTGCTTCTGCTATCCTTATGATCTCTTTAGTAGACAATTCCTGTCTCACTACCCTAGTGCATGATGTGTTATCTTCTGGGATCATATTTTTCCCGCTGTTCAATCTCCTGAAACCATTGCCAAACCTAGGCAGGAGCTGAAGTGAAGCCAGCGAAATTGACTCCTGCTTTTCCTTCTGGGGCTCAACAATGTTTCCGAAGCCATATTCTATCTCGCCAAGCCTTGCGATCTCCTCCAAACATGTGTGAAGTGGTGGGGACATATAGTGGTCTGAAGTAAAGTGCTGAATGCCCCACGGATCTGCCAGTTCCGGCATTCCATGGACTTCTACTGTGTTCTCTCTGCATGTATTGAGATCGTTCTGAAAGGTAAAGCCACCAAAATTTGGCTCCCCATGAAAGAAGATATCATCTGTCATCTTCAATTGGAAGCAAGTTGGTAGTGTTTCTTCTTTTGTTGCAAGAATGGTGCAAATCGGGCATCATATATATATAGTCTAAAACAGTGATTGGAAGTTACGACACCATGCAGATAGAAAACATTGAATTCCTCAGTCGATGTTTCCTAACAGCAAGGCTCCCGTAAATGTTACTGCCAAATTGATACTTTATAGTTTTTTGCCTGTGTCTTTTTCCTTTTTTAGGCATTTCCTTGGGCGGCCCTCCTTTGACGGGTCTTATGCAGTGGTGGCTGGCTGGCTGCAAAGTGCCAAAAGTTTGAGGAGTGTTGTTTGTAGCAGTTTGTCATTTCAAGTTTTCTTTCTTGTTCAAGAATTTTTCTTGGTAATTGTTGTCATTGAAAAAGATTGGATGCTAAATGTCAAATGTCAAATGATGTTGGATGCTGAGCAGATTGTCATAATAAAACCGCATCGAACTGAAGGAAGAGTTCAGTTCATTGTAATTGAAATCATAATAAATTTTGTGATTGTTATGATGTTTTAAAAGAGAGTTCAATTGAATCTGAAAAATTAAAGAATGTGAGAATTTTTGCTAAAAAGAGTGAGATTGTTGAAGAAATTCAATCAGCTTTTAAATTACTAATTATGCTATTACAAAATTACCCCCTCTCTGTCTACCGAGCGAGAACCAGCGACCGAGAGAGAAGAGAAGAAGATCGCGAGAGAGAAGAGAAGAGAACGCAGCAGCGGCACGACAGCGGCGGCGACGAGAGAGACCGTGAGAGAGAATAGATCGACTCGCTTCAATAGGTTCCTCCCTTTCCCTCTCCTTTTCCATTTCGGATCTGCTCCTTCTTCGTTTGTTTTCATTTCCATGGCCTGTCTT
>NBIL01041599.1:0-12584 GCA_002752925.1 Viola pubescens var. scabriuscula
TATATATATATATATTATAGTTTCATTTGTAAGAAAAATCATTAATATTAATTACTATCTTCCATCTATAAAAAAAAATTGAGAACATTTGTTAAAAGGAAAAAAGATATAAAACAACCTTAAACTTTAATGTATTGATTAATCGCAACCCTTAACTTTTTTTCTGTTTAATTAACCTCCTGGTCACTTGCCACGTGACAACTTGATGACGTAGCTAACTGACGTAGCAAGGTTGGAGTTGATGACGTGACACTTAACATTGCCATATCAGCACTCAGTCACGGAGGGTTGTGATTAAATAAAAAGAATAAAGTTCAAAGTATTTTGAAAACCTCAATAGTTAAAAGATTGCGATTAAATAAAACATTAAAGTTCAGGAATGTTTTAACCATTTTCGCCGTAAAAAAATTGATTTGAAATAGTTCGATTGTTTAAGTAATTACATCAGCTGCCTCTCATTCTCTTCTCATATATCATACAATCTACCAACCTAGTTAATTAATTAATCAATTACTCATGTATTCACTCCAGAAAAATAATACCTAAAACCTCGTTTACTTTGATGCCTCACTAAGTGCCTGTTTGGGGTTAAGGGTTGGTGGCCAAACCAACTTTCTCCAACCCAAAACGAAAGAGTAGGTGTTTGGTAACACCTACTTAAACTGGGCTTCTCAAGTTTCAAAACCAAGGAGCTGGAGCAAGCAGCCAACCCAAGCTGGTTTGGCTCTCTCTCTCATTTTTTTTTTTTCTTTTCCATTTTAATTCAATTTTCTTTTCCATTTTAATGAATAAAATAAATTAAAAATTAGCACAATAAAATCTCTATCTCAAGATAAGTAATTCTATATCCAATTTTTCTATTTTTATTAATTTTTTAAAAATAAATTTTATACTCCAACGTTTTCCTACAGAACTTTTTACCAAATAGTACAGTCCGTTCCCCAGAAGTCGTTTTCCCACCAAACCAGAAAGCCAACAGACCCTAAACCCAGGCAGCAATTCTCTCTACAAGCCACTGCTTGTTATAACTGCCGTTAGAATCTGACCTTATTCTTCTTTTCACAAGCAAGGAATGATTGCTTTTGTAGGATGCTTAATGACATTGACTCTTCAGACTCAAAAAAAAACAAAGTTATTCAAGTTCTGTTTACCAAACAAGTCCCGCTCCGACGCCCCCCCGAGTCTTCAACTTAAAAGGACCCTCCCTGCACTGCGCTTGTCCTTGAATTCACGGGTCATGCAATATTTCTCGAATACAAAGAAAATTTTGTTTCGATTCTGTTGTTCTCAAATTATTTTGTATACGCTGGGGGAGCAAATGCACAGGGAACAACCAAGGAATCAACTAAACTAGAAAACAATTGACATTCTCCATGCTTGTGAAAATAAATCAAACTTACGCAAAATGGAAATGGATGGAACTGCAAAAATAGGCGCTCCATCAGACATTCCAGAGAACAATAGTCATGCCCCATGCCACTTTGTAATTTCAATTCCTCCTGAGCTGCAATACAAGTTTGACAAGGTGAACTTGAAAAATGATTAACCATGTTTTACAATTGCAAGAGCAGACAATAAATGTGGGACTAAGTGTAAGCAGAATCCAGGTAGTCATTACCTATCATGATGTCAACAAACTGATTCATGTTTCTTTCACCTACCTTGACATGCACAAATGCGTAGCAAGCACATACCAATAGTGTCTATAAATAATGAGATTTATGATAAGCTATTTTAGATTTAAAAAAATGTATGATAATGATATTTAAATAAAGATCGAACCAATAAAGTGTCTATATATATAGCTGCATGACTAATTGCTAATACCCCCAAAAAGTTTCCATAAAAGCATAGCACTAGGTCTTCCTTTATTACTTGTGTTTAGGCCATAAAAAGCATGGTATATCCAGGTTTTGCTTTCTTTTTAAACAGAAAATATTTATTCATTATTAAACACAAGTAAACAAGAAATCAAAGGGACAAAATATGTCATTTAACTTTTTTTTTAAATCAAAAAGGACAGAGAACACCCTAGGCTTCTATCGGATGCTTTCAAGTCTTCCCGTTTCATTATTGTTGTACCGAACAATTTGTCATGTGGGATATATCAAGACTATTTTCTTCTAACACAAAAACACAGGCAGGCAAAGTCATCATCAGATTAATGTGTTAGTGTTTTCCTTTCACTTCAACGATCGAGGTATAATCCAGGATAAGTTTCATCAGTCAAAGGAAGATATCAACACTTGCAATATTAATTTCTATATATTACCATGTTTCCCAAGTTGAAGCGAAATCTGGAGGAAATGCGCCACAAATACTCCCAGGTTGTTCTTTCATGTTTCCAAGTCTCCACCTAAATCGACACAGGAAAAAAAAGAGAGATGGGAGAGAAGCATAAAAAGCATCAAGTATACTTAGCAGCAAAAAGAAAAAGCAAACAGTAAAGCAAAATTAAGTTACTAACAGAGGACAAGACTATCCTCAATCAGCTCCTCTACAAACCCTCACCAGCTTTGAAGAGGTAAATGAAGAAAACAAGATTTACTCCATCAATTTATGACAAAGTTCCCAACCTGGAGCTAACTGTGGAGGGCAAGTCCCTCAATTCTAATATCTTAGGCAGGTCTGTTTTGTTATGCCCATCAACTGTGGATGCCTTCCAAATTTGTTTATACATCAACAACAACAATCGTGTACTAAAATGATTAAATTCTACAACCAGACAACTAAGATCTATTAGATTTGAACAACTAAATACACAGAATTGGACTAAATAATTTGTTGGTACTTGGTTTATTCAGCAGTAAACAGCCACTTTAAACCATTGATTCCTACAAAAAATGTCTTTTTTCCTGACAATCATACGGAATTCTCAAGCCTTGTACATTTGTCATCACTGTAGCTTTTTAATGCGGTTGAAGACCATTTATCAATATCCTTTTTTTAAACCACCATATATGGAGTTTGATCCTCTGCATATTGTAATCTACTAGTTAGGGCCAAGAAGAATCAGGTCCAGTACATTAGCTTAGAAAATAATAATGGTGGGAATGAAATTTCAGTAATTAAGGTTAAAATCATTAAGATGGAGATATCCATAATTAAAAACCGTGGACCTATTTATACCTAAACTTGTGAGTAATATTAAAAAGAAACCATGACAAGCAGTGAGAAAGTAAGACCAAAACTGGCACCATCATAAGCAAAAGACAATGCAATGTAACAACTATACACATGTAATATCAATGGAGAGTGAGACCACTGTCATTATATAAAACTATTAAAACATGCAAAGTTGAAAGGAGAATTAAGAAGTTAAGTTGATAACTAATCTTTGCACACTGCAGGCTCTACATTGCAGATAAGCCAACCAGGTTATATCAAGTGTCTATACACTGGCAAGTTACAATTAGATGTTAAATCAGAAATCAATAGGTTGTCTTCAGTCCTATTATTCTTATTATCAGATTTGAAATAGTATGCATATATGCACATAAACCTCAATAAGAAGAGGGTGCTTCCATTTAATCCATTCATCAACAAGATTTGAATGATAAATGAAACAATATAAGAAATGAATGCAGCGGACACCTGTTATCCTCCATCCAGTACACAGACGAGGTAAAATGACATAACAAGAACAACCGTCAGAATTTCCGAACCATTGACCCAGCCAAGATGTTGGGAAAAGGTTATTGGTTCAACCATCCCTATGAGCAATTGTTACACATTGCCCAACCTTGCTGACACCACTTGTAGGAAATCTTCTAAGTCACATACTCTGCACCTATTACTTGTATGCTACTAACTATGATGACCTTCTCCTGGCCCCACTCATCTTCAATCATCTCTCCTTACTGAAGCTTTTTTCCCCACTCTGAACAACCTAATTGTGCTTTTATTTATTCTCAACCCCATGGTCAAAGGATCCCTTACCTTTTTGCACACTACCAAAAACGTAATATGGTACAAATATTGATGTTATTCTCTGATCTGTATATGGTAATAAATAATGAATGGTAACATATAACAACAAATGGAATAATATTTCAAATATTATAAACCTCAGCAGATGTAATATTCTCAAAACAACATAGTAGATAGTAACTGTCAGCATATTATATGCAAAATAAAGATTTATATTAAGTCAAGGTACCTCACATAAGTTTAATGCTACCATATATAAAGTAGGATATTAAAGCTCGTCTTAGTGGTTAATCAAATAGAAACAGGAAAAAGTCTTCCAGCTAACACTGCATAAGCAAACTGTCATCTTATAACCTACAATTTGTTACCCAATAAGATTAAGCTCAGGCTATAATCATCCCTGCTCCATCAGCAGAAGATGACAAAAGTCAGCAGAGTATCTGCAGTTACTTCTTCAAACAAACACACTTCGTGTGACAAAGTAGATAAACACTACCCATTTATCGGGATAATATAATCTTCCTGTTAAAACAAGTTTCAAATCATCATATAAAATTCCACAAGTACATATGAAAGGTATCTGTTAGACTCAAAGTTTCAAAACAAGAGTATTAAATCAGCTCCTTTGACACTATTAGTGGTTGGCATTCATAAAATCCTGAAGAAATCCAAATCCATAAGCTCCTTGTATCCTCAATTGTATTCAAAATAAAACTTAGTTCTCTTTATTAAAAAATCCTTAAATTTCTAGGCATTGGTCCACCAATAGATAACATATCCAATACTATTTTACATCAGTCATTTCACATGGGAAAAATAAGTCATATTTTCTTCTTATACAATTGATCACTAATTGTATGACGAAAGCAGATAGCAACTTCATACAACATCCATAGTTGTATTGCGCAAGATGATCTTTAATGAATTGGTCAATTTTAGGCATCCTTTTTTCCTATAAAAACTTTGTAGGACTAAATTGAAATAATGGTTACCGGTTAAAGGAATCTTTGGGTCTGCTCTGTTGGATGAAACCCTAGCATTCGCATCTTCTCTTCCCATCTTCTAGCTTCTTCTTTCTTGCCTTCCTTGAAAAGGCCATGCACTAAGATCTCGTAAGTCCATTGATTGGGTACATATCCTTTCTGGCATACCCTATTGAACAACTCAAAAGCTTGGTCCATCTCACTCATGCTCAGTCTTCTCAACAGCAGATTGTATGTATAGATGGTAAGTGGGAAGCACTGTTCAATCAATTCTTCAAAGTTATCAATTTGTTGGCTCTGTCTAATACGAGGAGAGAATGCACCAATGAGATGTCCAAGGCTATCAAGATAAGATGATGTCTCATTCTGCAACTTTATAGAGCTAACCCAACTCAGATACAACTCGTTACTAGACAAGCAATGCAACAACAGTGTGTTACCTATAAAGGAAGTAATACGATGCCCCTCTTTATCTAATTCAGTAATGAGATTTACCACCATATCATATCTACTACAAAAGCAAAATGACTTTATTAGAAACTCATAACATTGCATGCTTGGAAGCTTTCCGAGACTCTTCATTTTTTCCAAATAATTCAATGCTGAATCCAGCTTCTTGGCTTTGCAGAGACCAACAATCATGCTGCTGTAAACCTTCCGGCTGACATCTCCTTTATAGTTCTCCAAAAAAGTAAAGAAAGCTGTAGCATCAGAAACTTTACCGTTCTTTAGATAACTATGCAGCATAAGAATGTCAGACTCATGATTAGGCTCAACGCCACCTTCCAGCATCAAATTATATACTTTCCTGGCGAGCTCTGGCCTTCTCCCATGTCCAGCACCATCGATAAAGGTGTTATAAATTTCACATTGGTATCCATGCCGATGCAGCTCTGCACTGAGCAAATTAAAGAATTGCACCTGTGGATTTTCCACTTCACATAGATGGCAGATAACAGCTCTGAACAAACCCCGAGTTGCCATGTGACCCTTATCCTGCATTTCAACAAGAAGCCTTGCAGCAATATCTCCCCTGCTTGACCTATTGAAACCATGAATCAAGGATCTGTAAGAAGCAAAGGAAGCAACTTTATCCATTTTGTCAAGCTCCTCGAATACCTTGTAACCATCTTCTACCCTCCTAGACCTGCATAAGGCTTTTATAACCTTATCATAAGTGGAATTACTCAGCATCAAATTCTTTTCTATAGCAACTCTACACAACTCCAACATCAAATCAACCTTTCCTTCGCGATACAAAGCATCAGCTAGTATAGTTAATGTTCGTTTACTGGGGAAGTACTTATCCTCTGTACAATTCCGCAACAATCGAAATGCTTCACCATAGCTACCATCTCCACATAAAGAGTTGATGAGATAATTAAAAGCCATGGTATTCGGTGTGAACCTAAATTCTGACTTGGAATTGTGTAGGTCAAGGGCAGCTTCCACCATTCCTGCTTTACAAAAGAAACATAATACAGCATTCATGGTGACCTTGTCAGGACATATCCCAATCTTTTGCATCTCTATAAGCAAATCAAAAACCTCCTCCAGAAGATTATCCTTCAAAAGCCTACACAGCAAAATATTATACCTAAAAATGTCAGGCACATACCCCTCCAATTCCCTCTTATCCTTCAAGAATCTCGATGCCGTATCCACCTTTCCTGCTTCTACAAGTTTCTTGATCCAAATCCCATACACTGGTGCCATCTTCTCCACACCCAATTTATTAAACTCCTCAACCAACTCCCATACCTCATCAAACCGGCCATCCTCACAAAACTCATCAACAATAGTCTTCACCGCATGCTCGTATCCATTACTGTCACTGTTTACCAGCAACTCATGCAAATAAGACACAGCTTCATCCAACATCTTCTGCCTACACAAACTCTTAACTTTCAATGTATGGGTAACACTATTTTCAATAGATCTTGCCTTTATCTGCTTCCAGATAACATCAGCCTTGTCATAACACCTATCCTCCACCAGGGCATTGAGTAAAACACAATAGGAAAACAAATCAAGATCGAGGCCTTGAAACCTCATCCTCCCAAACATCTGGAGAGCAGCATTAGTCCTCCCAGCAACAGCATATCCCATCACCAAAGTGGAATAAAACCTATGACAATGTTGCTTCCTCTTCTCCCTAACAGAAACAATCTTTTCCAAATAATCATTTATAAGCGCAAACATCTTCTGCTTTGATAGGATTTTAAAAATAGCATGGTAAGTAGCACCAGTATGATGAAACCCTTCGCGCCCAGCCCAATCAAAGAAGGACAAGCAAGAATTGATATCATGATAAGAAGTGCCATAATTGAGAACTTTAAGAACAAAAGATTCAGAGAGACGCAAACCCAATTGGGAGAAGATCCAGAAGGACAATGTTTCTTCTTCTTGGGAAGTTAAGAGATCAAAAATCTGATCAAAGAACACGTTTCTGCCGCTGCGGAACCACTCTTTCAGTGATTGAGCGAATTCGATAGGGTTTACGGCACCAAGAGTGTGGGTCTGGATGGGTATGTGGTGGTGCGGCTGTACTGGTTGGGATGGAGAAATGGCGGAGGAGTTGCTGTAGGGGTGATGGGACAAAAGGAGTGACGAGGATGCCGGGAAAAGACAGAAGATGTTTCTTTGAGACTTGGCTGCTACTTGTTTGATGGAGAGCATCTTGTCTTGTTTGTTACTATTACTACGACCAATGAACACACTTCTTCCAGTTCCTTCTGTGTGTTTTGGTTTCACGGCCGAGAACGAAGGAGGTTACCAGGGAGGAAGAGGGCTGACCTCAGCTCTACCGTTTTACGGCGCGCAGCGTGCACCCATCGACATCCAAAAGGAAAATGAACAAAAATAAATTAATTAATGATAGAAGAAACTTTATTTTTATTTTTATATTTTTATGTTTTTCAATCAAAAGGTGCTCAAAAATTTAATTAGTTCAGTTACAAATTACAATATATAGTACTACCATTACAATTATTACAATTATAATCACAACTACCATTACAATTATAATTACAATATTTATAGAGGAGCTTACAATAGTTAATAAAAGTTTAATTTTAAATTTTAATAAGAGAAATAATTTTAAAATTTATCAATATATCTCATTTTTAATTTCATCAAATTTAATTACTAAAAGAAAATTATTTTTAAAATTGTTATTTAATGTCATAATATCGTTTAAGCCAATAGATTTAATATTTTGAAAACTACAAACCTTTTCATGTAATTTAATGGGTAGAAGCTAAAAAATCTCCCATATACTTAATTTTTTTATTTAAACAATTTTGACTTATTGTTTGTTTAATTATCCTCTTATACTTAGGTATTTTTTTTGTTTAATTATCCCCTAACAGGACGAAAAATTTGCGTGACAACAAGTCGTATTAGCAAATGTGATGATGTAGCATATATCATAGAGAAATGCTATTTTGTAGGAAGTTTTAGGCAGAATACCGGCGGAATTCTGTATTTACGAAATTACCATTGTGTTGTATTTATGAAATTGTCAGTCTTTTATGTACGAAATTGCCATTAAACTCTCACTCTCTCACTCTCGTCACAGAGCCACCACTCCTCCTCCTTCCTCGAAAACCCAAGCTACCACCACCACCGCTCAAGGCCACCACCGCCGCTCACTATCTCAGTCCACTTCAAGCTCGCCGTTGCCCACCTGTCGTCGTTCCTCGCTCTCACTCTCCATCCAACACCACCACCACACCAAACTGTTGCCACCACCACCGCCGCTCCGCTCAACTGCCACCACCACCGCACCGATCAAGGCCACCACCACCGTAGTGCGACAATCCTATCATCTTCATTGTTGTCGCCTCTCGTCGGTAACAAGACGATTCAGATCTGCGTAATTCGCATTTTCAGTTCTAGGTAACCGTCATACTTCGTCTTCATTGGACACTCTGGGTTTTTTTGGGGTTTTTATGAAAATTGTGTGCTAGTTAGCTATGACTGTTAATTTAGTGAATCTTCACTAATGGATTAGGAAAGTTGATTTCAGGTTCATGGCAGTTTTTGAAATGTCTGGGTTATTGCTGCATTTTATGAGATTTGGATTTCTCGCACTGACTGTTCGCTTTGTCAGAGCTCTTTGTCAAATATAAAATTTATATCAATTTACTACTAAAAATAATTAAATGTAGTTTAGCGGTAAAAGGTTCGATCCTCAGGAAAAATGGTCTAGTTTATGTGAATACTCAAAATCGGTGTAAAGAAGAGGGGTTTGCTTTAAAAGTAAATGCGAGAAAGCAATTAAAATAGTCTTGACCAAGGAAACATGTATCCTTGATCAAGACAGCAAATTCATGAGATCGTGAGAACAAATTTAGGAAAACTCCTAGTAGAGGCTAAACGGTCATGAGACATGAGTTGCTGTCATCGACATAAGAATATTCATCTGCAAATCACAGAGTTGCTATAGAGCCAAGAGACCTCTTGACTCCTATTTTCCCTCCTTTATCAACATCAGCCTAGGGCCAATGCGCTTAGGTTTAAGGGCTACAACTGATGCCTTACCAATCCAACACCTTCCTGGCTAAAGGGTTTACAGGACTGGTAGATAGGTGAATAGGGGAAGACAACTCCAGACTAGTTTCCACGGGTGTCATTCGGGTCTGGTTCTAATTAACCTTTCCCCCTACAGTTCATAGTCGCCTACAATTGCGTAGGAGTCTACTTCGATCCCTTTGGCCGATAATCCACAACCAAAGAAATGACAGTAGTATGATTAATCCAATCGTAGATTAGCTACTTCTAAAACTGGAAGGTCAACACATGAGATAAAGCTTGAGATCGATTAAATGTAATTATACAGATTAATAAGAGCAATTAGGCCTCAAGCAAACTCATGCCCATGCCTTAATGCCTCTACTAAGAATGAAAACTTAGCTACGCATACTCATAATTGAAATAAAACAAAACTATTTATTGAATTGATAAAAATTCTTCGTCACCGGAGGAGCAAGGTTTATGAAAAGCTAAAAGAAAAGTCTCAAATCCCAAACGACGGATTCAAAACTCCAAAATCCCACAATGCCCTCAACAAAACCCTAGCAAGAGTATAAATAGTCCTCTCTTCCTAGAAATTAGCTGAAGTGATAAAGATAAAACGGGAAATAAAATCCCAATCAAACTCTAATTGTATGTGAATGTATTTAATTACTCTCCTCCTCCCAAAAGAATTCTAAAAAGGAAACAGAATAGTTGGGACGCGTCTTCAGTCCGCAATCTACTCAAGGTATTTCTTCACTAGCGAGGGATTGATCAAGATAGATTTGCCTTGATCAAGAGAAGTAATCTCGGATCCTTGGTTGATAGTTGCCTCATTGGTCAAGATGGCCCAGAATCTTCCACTTTCACTCCCTTTTTGCTTCTTTTCGCTCCATTGATCTCAAATGTGCTCCTTGCAATAATCAAGAGAATATCTACTGGAAACGGTAGAATACCTTTCAAATAGACAAGGAAACTGGTTGTAAAAACCACTACAAATATGCTCAATCACGCACATTAGTGCATTTGACTTCAATATTCTATCATTATTACTCCGCAATGATAAAGGTGAAAAATGTATGATTATATGTTGTTGACTTGTTCTTTGATTGCAAAAGAAGCTTGAATTGTGATATAATCTTCTTCTACAATATAAGAGTATTTGCTGAATTTTTGGGCTGTAATGGATGGTTTTTTAGTGTTGCAATCAATGGTTTTTTAGACTGAAATTGTTGTTTTTGTGTTGCTGTAATTTTTTATTTTTTTGTAACTATAAAAGATGGTTTTTTTGTGACTGTGAAAGATGGTATTTTGGTCCTATAATTTCTGATTGTTTGGTCCTATAATTTATATTTTTTTGGGTTGCAATTACTGTAATTTATGGTTTTTTTGTGGCTGTAAAAGATGATTTCTTTGATGTTTTCATTGCTGGTTTTTTTGGCTGTAATATCTAATTTTTTGGGCTGTAATTGTTGATTTCTTGGTACTATAAATGCTGGTTTTTTATGACTATTATTGCTGATTTTTGGGGCTGTAATTGTTGGTTTCTTAGTACTATAAATGCTGGTTTTGGTGTTGTCTAGAGTGTGTTTAATGTAAGTAATTGAGCCTGATTTGTAGTAGTTTTACCACTTATTCTTATGCATTTTTTAATGATAATTCTATTGATTTCAGTTGAATTCCATGACAGTTGCAGGGAACTGATCTAGGGAGGAATTGAGCTAGAAGAAGCTAAATAGAGTCAAATTCTGGACAGAAATGGATCTGGACAGAACGGACTAAACTTTTCCACGAAGGAGGCGTCCAAATGGGGAAGTCAAGATATGACTGGACAGTCCAATGTGTTAGCTATCTCTGGTCCAAATTTGAAGCCATTTGGATGAGTGGATCGTCAGAAAGCCTATGGTGACATTTTCGCTGACAGAAGTCCAACGTCGACAAGGACTCTTGGGCTCATTAGGCGACTTCGACCGCGCTGATTCGGACCCGTGAGACCTGGACATAGGAAAGAGTTGTCCTCAATATTTCAGGATGTTAGCTTTCATTTGGGACAGGTTTTAGCTCATTTGGATGAGTGGATCAAAAGTTAGCCCATGCCTACATTTTCGCGCGTAGTATGTTCACCCGGTAGCCTGCGACTTGAAGATTGTAGTCCAATGGAGAGCCCAACCATGCGAATCACTCCAAAATCATTCCAGAACTTCCTATTTATATTATTAGATATTTTATTTAAGTTATTTTTGATTTTAGAAGTAGTTTCCTAAATAGACTTCTTACCTTTTTAGAATTAGAGTTTTGTGCACCTAAGTGCTTAGTATAAATAAGAGCCGCTTGGCTCCATTGTGAGACGGGAGGGACACAAGCAAATCAAAGGAGGATGGAAGCATCCTTTCTTCTTCTCTTTTTCTTTGGTTTTGAACTTCAGTTTTATATATATTTATATAATTTTACTGTCTTCTCTACTTTTCTTGTGTTTCCCTAACTAATCTTTCTTGTTMTTAGTAGAGGCGTTTAAAGCATGAGTTTGAGTTTGCTTGAGACCTAATTGTTCTTATTACTTTTCATATATGCATTTAATTGATCTCGTGATTATTCTTAACGTGTGTTTTTTTTGATTTTAGACGTAGCTAATCTAAGGTTGAGCAGGTTACACAACTGTCATTCTTCTTGGCAATGGATTATTGAGCAAGAGGATCGAAATAGACACCTACGCGCTAGCGGGATTCCGTGAAATGGTAGGGAGAAAGATTAATTAGACCCAGTCCCGAATGACGCCCAAGGATACTAGTCTGGAGTTGTCTTCTCCTAATCGATCATCTGCCAACTTAGTAAACCCTTTAACCAGCAAGGTGCTAGTTGGTAAGGCATCATCTCTAAGCGTACCTGAGGTTGTGTTGATACAGGAGGGAAGCAGGGGGTCAACTTGATCCTATAGCAATTTTGTGGATTGAAGACAAATAACCTTGCGTTAATGATTGCAACTCATATCGCATCACTTGCCAAGCCTCTACTAAGAATTTCTTCTCTTATTTGCTTTTTATCTCTTGACCTGCGTTTTGACCAAGAATATCATTTTTGGCCAAGACAGTTTTCTGTTTTATTTATTTAATTTCAATTCTTGCACAAAACCCCATTTTACCTAAGTGATTAAAT
>NBIL01041707.1:0-22801 GCA_002752925.1 Viola pubescens var. scabriuscula
TGCCAAAAATCGAACTTTGCCCATACCCCACTCGAGAATGGGCAAGAGAGCAGTATGTGCGGGGCCGTTTCCATCTCTTCAACTTTGGTGGGATAGATAAACTCCATAGATATTTCCACCACCGGCGCCTAGGTTCCGGGCTTTCAGTCACAGACATCGTGGTTTGGCAGTGGTATCNNNTTCGAACCGTATACCTCCCCGTTAATGTTCCCTTCCACACAAGAGTATCAAGGGATTGGTAGTTCGTTCATATTGGGTGTCTTCTATGTTCTTTTTGAATTAAAAACTAATCATAATTAAGTATCATTATATTCCGGGAAAAAAAATGATACCTCTTGCCATAATTTATTTTATTCTTCAGATTCAAATTTAAACTTTAATTAAAAATAAACAAACCTTTTACTGCACTACTACGAGTCTACAGTGCGCGTTAGTCTAACGAATTATTCCGCTTGCAATTACTCCCATATGCTATAAAAGCATGTATATATGGACAAATAAACTGTTCTCCACTGGAGTAGTAAATAATTAGAACGTCTCTATCAAATTTGGTCGGTCCATGGTAGTAGTATATTATTGTTTCCAGACTTTTGTTGCTATCAGAGCTGGACGTAATCGTGGAACTCTACCTAAGATATTAGTTTAATTAATTAAATAATTATTAAATTTCCCCACAAACAGCCATATTTCCCCCAAATTATTTCAGATTTTTCATTCTCATTTTGTGGCCAAAAAATAAATATAAAAATTGAGGTCACAAATTATTTAATAGGCAAAAGATAAACCGGCCCACCAAATTCACTAAAAAATTCTCATTTAGCTATCACAATTTTGTATTTTTCAAAATTGACCAAATTGGCTATTCTACCGACGTGGCTCACATATCGATTAATAAAATTGGATTAAATGACACATGGTAAAAAAGGAGAATCGATAACATAAATAGACGGTAAAAAATATGGAAAAAGTGTCGCAGAGATGGTACGTACTGCTATCTTGAATTTTTTAAAAAGAAGTAATAAGAGAGATTTTAAAAAGGTATTAAAAAAAACTAAACCATTTTTCGGTTACCCGACACTACCTTTGCTTTATTATTTTCATAATCTTTCGCTAATTTTGTCACGTTTTAATTATTTTACCATATTAAAAATGTTTATTTATATGTTTTCAACCGAATCAAAACGTTTGATTAATAAATAAATAAATAAGCGAAACACCTTAATTACTAAAGACGAAAAACTGATAGTGCCACGCTACCAACGCCCTACAAAATTCCAGACTCTTCCACAACCGCACGCGCGCCCTCGGCAGCGGCGCGTGTAGTTTACTACTACTGTTTTTCTTCCAACTTCCAAGTTAATTACTATTTAGTCCATTTATAATTTCTCTTCACATACAAGTAACATGTATCCCTAAACCTATTCAGATATGATTATTCATGTCCGTATAAAGAGTAAAGTGCTCTCATCAAGTAATTTCTCTATACATGAATGTTAAATTTACATTCTCTGACTTAAAATATGAGATCATGAGAATATCAAACTACTTACACCAACAAACAACTTAGAAGATCATTTATAAGATTAATACAACAAACCCAACTAATAGTTCCAATGAAACTGGAAAAAAAAGGGCTAAATGACCGTCTTCATTTCGTGTTTGTAAACAATTTCTAAATAACACTTTACGTTTTAGAAATCATTTATTTCCCCTTCCGCTGTGTGTTTACATTGGCGCCAAACATTTTTAATATGAGCTAGTCAACAAACATTAACTTTAGGATCAAATAGTAAAAGATTTATTCAATATTTCGGGAAAAAATGAATACTCGAAAAGATGAAAAATATTAATTAATCATTTAAAACATTTGTGGAATTAACCCAACTCTAACAAATTGCAGAATTAGGGTAAACACGGGGGGATTAATTAATCAATTAATAAACAATTAATCCATGTGCCTAATGAAAGAATTGACCAAATGAATCCAAAAGTTAGGACGCTCAATTAACCTAACCAATAATAGACAGCCAAGCTAAGAAAAAACCTTGGACTCTTTTTAATTAACAATTAACAGATATTAATTAATAATAATTATTATTATGGTAAATTATATAAAAAAACCGTATAGTTTATAAAATGTTTCATTTACCCATTTATAATTTAAAGAATAATGCTTGAGATACTAACTACTCCCTCCAAATTTTGTTAGTTTTTTATTTAAATAAATAACCACCAAGTGAATATAAAGATAACCCTTGTACTTTTAGTATAAAAATTAGTAAAAATGTTAGTATCTGTAGCACTACTATTTTTTTAAAGCTTGCAATGTAAATCCTATAGTTTTCTAAAAGTTACAATCTTAACCTTTCTAGTGGTTAAAAAAATCAAAATGAATGGTAAATAGTTCAAAACATTATGCAAATTTGAGGGAAAATATAACGAATATGAGAGAGTTAACCCCACTAAAATTTTTAAAAAAATAATGAGAACTTTTTTATAAAATAATTTTAAAAAAAGGTTAAATAAATTTTATATTAGTTACATTTTTTATCCAAAATTCATAATTTTTTTGTAATTTTTTACTATTTGTTTTGAATTTTTTAAGTATTCAAAAGGTTAACATTGTAACTTTTAGGAAACTATAACGCTTAAATTACACATTTTTTAATTATAAAAGAATTAAGTGGAATATTTTGTAAACTATAATTTCTTTTACGTTAATTAATAATGGTGTGTTAATATTGCAATACAGGCGATATGGATAGATAAATTAATTGTTATTATGTTGGGATTAATCAACAACTAAATGAGTATTACTTAAGAAATTATTTTCTTCTAGACATCCTTTTAAGTTTTTATGAGCCATTTTTTTCTTTTTATAATATATTTCTCGAACGAAATTAGACCGTAGAAAATGAGGAAAAAAGTATACACGTGGTGGTAAATAATTGCATCAGGGCATGTCTCTGGGACTGAGACAAACATGAGGTTTTCCACTTGCGAATGCAACACATAAGCCATCTCATCTGGCACACATGTTGCTTTGTTGAAGCCACACATGAGTTAGCTAGCCAGTTTGTTACGCACATAAAAGTTAACGACATTTCTACTTGATAATTATGCACGTTTAAGTATTAGGATTAATTGGTGCACGGGGCTGCTAACAAATTAACTTAATTAGTCTTTTATCAGATGTAACGATATTTTGATAAATTGATGAATATTATTCTTTCTATCTTTAAAAATGACGTCTAAGCTATTCTCATAGAAATTAAAGAAATAATTATGCATACGAGAATTTGCAAGTGTCTACTGGAACCTTAATAGAAGTCTCACGTTAGAAACGTAAGAACACTTTAAAGTTTTGAAATTCTAGAATTTTGATTATTAAGCCACCATCCAAGAATATCCACCAGCATATATACCGATTAACAACACAAAGGTGTGTGAACACACGCGGATATTAAAATACATATTTTAAAGTTTAAATTCTACGTATATCTGAATTTATTGGATTATATAACTATATCATGTACGTATAATTTTATATACAATAATCGAAATAGCTAGCTATTTCAGATCTAGGAAAATGATCAATTATTGTATCCTCTATTATTCCTAACCATTTAACTAAAATCAATAATTGAAGTACTATCACATTTTACATACTCAGTTCACATAATTGATATGGTTAAATTATTAACCGGATCCACAAATAAGATTCTCAAAAAGTTTTTTCTAATATATATGGAACGAAGGTATAAGATATGACGTGATATTTGAAAAGTATACGAATAATTATCGGTAAGGATGGAGACCATTTCCTTGAAAAGAGGGAGAGATGATAAACAAATTGAAAGAGTGCCGACGGACGTCATCACTACTACTAATCTCCCACCACTAACCGGGGGGGGAGTCGCTCTCGTGACCTAAAATTAACACTTGCACACGTGTGCTCTTAGCCTGAGTCGCCAACTTAGACATGGTCCGCTTGGGTTGTGACTCATGACGCAAGCCCATGCCACGTCCTCTCTATTTGGGCCCAATTGACAATTTGAGAATTGAGACCGATCTTATCTTTTATGGTCATAAACCTTCTCCAATTTGATCTCATTTTGTTAAATTTGTCATAAATCTTTCAATTTTGCTACAAATGGAAATTGCTATTTTGCATCTTAAAATGTGATGTTTTCTTGTAAGCATCGATATTAGTTACGTGTAATTAGCTTAGTAAGGGTAAAAAAAAGTAAAAAATGGTAACACGTACTAAAAGACAAAACAAAAGATGCCATTGCCTCCTGTAGATTTTGTAATTTGAAGTCATGGTTAAAGATTGTGTATAGTTTTTTTAATAAAAAAATTAGGGTTCAATTCGACTTACGAGAAAAATACTAATATATAAGTTGACAATTGCCTAACATCAGCGGTAATTTGAGTTTAAATTTCACTTCCGTCTGCGAAAAAGACACAATAAAGGACATCATCATAAGATATCTCAAAAATTTGCGGAGAAAAATATATGATATGCCCCATTGGCAACGTTTGATGTTGATGCTTTAAAGCTTCAGTTGAGGAGCCTTGAGGGATAAGTAAAAGGAAATGGTGCTTCCTTTTTGCCCTTTTACTTTTCAGAATCAGACGTTGAAAATTGACCCGATGACTAATGGATTTCCATACCACAAGTTTGGATATGAAGTACAGAAATGAACAACAAAAAGAGAGTACTTGCCACTTGGCATAAAAAAGAGAGTTAAAAAGGTGGATCATTTGGATAAATGGGCCACTCATGTTTCTCGAAGTATATCATTGTTGCTAGGGCCCGCCCATGGGCCAGATTTGGACTTTCATCAGGCACGGCCAAGATCCAACTAAAATGGACAGAAGATATTAATCTCTTTCAAGCGCTGATGAAATGTTTCGAATAGAATCACAATTATTAGGGATGTAAGCTACAACAAGTGATGACTAATAAGTCTATTATTATTACTCCAACTTAAAAATTATGACTAAAAGACACTTACATTTAAATATAAATAGACTGGAGTCTAAATTTATTATTCCTAATTTCTCTAAAAAAAAAATTAAAATTGAATGTTTTGAAACAAGCAAACTGTGTTAGAAAAGGCAGTTGGCAGCTGATAACAAGAACTAGACCATGTAGGTCATTCCCACTTGTAAGATGTTCATGTGAGGTACACTCATGTTTGCTGTCCCTGCTCTACAATTCCTCCTCAAGAATGCATAGAAGTAGTTAATAACTAGTTTCTTGAGGAAGAATGAGTTCTTCTTTGCCCTAACTCCTCCATGAGCAAGCAAATACGTAAAACCGGAGTCCATCGCTTCTCTAAGAGCTGAAAGCTCGTACTCGAGACTCGGGTCTTCATCCAATGGCATGTCACTCGGGGGCAATCTTGAAGCAATCGATCCTTCCGGGACGAGGGAAGTTCCCGATCCATCCAACTGTTGATCATTCATCAAAGGAATCCTAAGCTCATCCATCCCATCACCACTTGTGATCACAGAGTCCTTCGATCTCACCGAAACGCTATCCACGTCCAACTCATGTAAATGGCTTTCAATCGCAATGTCTTGCGCCTCTTTTCGCAAGAACTTCTCGAGACTCTCCATCAAAAGCTGCTCGAACACGCGGTGATCTTCCTTCCTGATGTCTTTGTAACCATATCGCGCGATACATCGGAACATATGGTAGTCCTTGGGACAGACTCTTCTGAAGAGAAACCTTTCCTCCTGAGGGACCACGGGAACGGGGACATATTTGATGCAAACAAACACTATAGTGGAGTGGATTGCTGGAAGGCTCAGAAGGAACTGCCCGAAAATTGAGGGGATACCTTGGACAAGCTCGTTGTATAGCAATCCAATTCCAGGAACTCTTACAGTTCCTAACGTGGAGCCGAGCTCGTGCAGGAAGTCCATTGAGATCTTCTCCCTTACCTCACTCTGGTACTTCAACACACTCCCGTAGTTCCACGTGTACATTACGCAGAGGAAGCAAGTAGCAAAAGCGAGCGGAAGCCAACCGCCCTCTAAGAGTTTTGATAAAACCGCAACCAAGTAGGTGAACTCGACTAACCCAAACACGAGAGGGAAACAAATTACCAGATACAGGTTGGTCTGCCAGATTAGAAGCATTACGAGTGTCACCAAGGTAGTGCTCACCATCATCACACCAACTTCAGCTATGCCTACAAGATGAGAAAAATTACGCTAGTTAATATTGCCACTTCAAGTTTAGTACTTAGCATTAGCACAGTTCTTCCTTTTTGCAACCAAATCGTCAAAAGTCATGGGGGGGACGGTTAAGAAAACACGCGTGTTGTGTTGCAGAGTAACAATCTTTGGTTCGAAAATCATTCGGCACAACTAGAGGAAAGCAGAGAAGCAACAAACTATGAGAAGGAGAAAGGACAAAGGAGAAGATACTTGACCATAGGCATTGGCGATATCTGTGGTACTCCGAAAAATGGCAACCACGATTATGCACATTATCATTAAAAAGTAATTGATTACGGGGATATAAATTTGCCCCATCTGCTTCCTTGAAGTGTGAACTATCTTCAGCCTCGGAAAGCATGCGAGAGCCATAGATTGTTTTACGCATGAAAATGTAGCAGAAATCATTGCTTGACTGGCAATCATGGCTGCAAAGGTGGCTACAACGAAGACTGGCCAGAACAAGCTCTCTGTTACGCGTAAGATTCCAGAAACGAATGTGTCAGAATAAGTCATTAACATTAATACATTTTCATAGATTTTGACTTTTAGGTAGATTTTTAAAAGAAAATAAACTAATTATGGGATTCATTACGGTGGGATAGGTCACCTGGCACAGAATCGTAGAATATCCTCTCTGCAGAATCAGGAAATGCCATCAAATATGCAGCCTGCCCCATGTAAGCCAAAAGAAGACACGGGAATACTACAAAACTGAAGGCAATCTGTGCACAAAGTTAGAAACAAATAAGTGAACACCGCATCATAAATGTTCAAGAACGAAATAAAGTTAATCAGAGAGACACCTGTATGGATTGTACAGAGAAATGCCCCAGATCAGCAAACATCGCTTCGGCTCCTGCAGTGACAATGAAACCTGTTAAGTCAGTGAAAGGGCATCTTTTATACAATTCCAGACCAAGGTGGAATGGTTAGCTCGAACCTGAAACATTACATCAACCCCTCCAGATATAAAATAACAATATTGAAATTATCAATTCTAGCAGCATCATCCTAATCTGCCTTTTGCTATTCTACAGATTGAGGAATGATCTAAGTAACCAAAACTATCCAAAACAACATTACATTTGAGAAAGAAGGTTGATGACCAAAACGAAAGATGCCAGTCCTCCTATCACCAAAGGCCGGAAGAATAAATATGTTAACAGTCCGGACACTTTAGCAACTAAATGAGGGGTGAAAGAAAGGTGAGATCTATAGGTGATATCCTCATGTTTGTTTAGCTCTTTGGACACTTCTAAAACATTTAAGTGGAGGTTGCATCTGGTCTTTCTACGGGAATATATTGTTTGGAAGAGATTTCAAGAAGGGGAAGCTACGAAAAATGGAACCATCTTGGTCAATGCAGCCAATCTACCCATAGCATCAACATCTTATAGCAAGATATACCTGTGATACACAGGACACAACCACCAAGAGCTGACATTGCATTAGCCTTGTTCTTCTTGAAGAATAGATAGATATAAACAGGATTGAATGCCCTCAACACGCCAATTTCATGCTTCAAAATGTTGTAAATACCAATACCACCCAGAGAGAAGAACCACAGAGCAAGTATAGGGGCAAACATGAAGCCCACTTTCCCAGTCCCAAACCGCTGGATGCTGAACAACGCTACAAGGATTATGATTGAAGTAACCACCACAGCATCTGTAAACAAAATCAATAAGATAGGCTTTTAGTGCAATTCCATTATTGGTTTTCTCCCATCATCTTCATATAATAGCTATATATAAAATAAAAAGATGTAAAACTAACATTCCATAGTGCCCGAATTGCATAAATTGATCCTATACTGTTTGTTAAATTATGTCATCTCATGAAATGGTGACAGTAATTTGCAACAAGTGGCAAGTTCAGGCAGTTTAGCAGCCGAACCACAGCAGTAGCATCAGCATAATTTACAGACAGCTGTACTTCTGGGCACGAAACCTCAGGCCCAAGCTGCCCATAACCGAAACCAATATTTCAGACATTCAATGAGAGCTGCCTGACTTCTCCAACGATTGTATCGGGGAGTGACTTACAATTAAAGGGAAAAAAAACCTTCAATAACAACAATTTGACTTCTCTAATATTCCAACATCTCAGTAGTCAACAAGAAATGGAACATGTATTAGAAGTCCAAGGAAAAGATACCTACTTGTACCAAATCCTGATACTTGACCCTGCAGACCGCTCACAGCAGACATGACTGCACCAGATAAAAGCCATAATCATATATTAGTCATTCAGGAGTTAAGTACTTGTGCTCTTCATACATTATATAGGATAAACTGTGATATTTCAATGCACGAGGGTAGCAGTAAGAACATCTACTCGAAGCTCCAATGAGATGGACATAAAATTAAGATTTTTAAAATAAACAAGAGAAGAGGAATACAATGGCACGGCTCACAAAAATAAAAATATGATTCATCTAGTTTCATGACGACCAAAAAGAATAAATTCTATAATGGAACTGAATACATGAGGCAAATGCACAGAGCTGATCTTAAGTAATTGGATGTTGAGGCATAGTTGAATTCTAAGTTATTCAAGCCAAATACATTTGTATCAATTTACCTGATATAGCTGGGGTCAGAATACCATCTCCAATAATCATGGAAGTCCCCATCAAAACTAACAACAGGAGAAGTGTTTTTAAGACTGATTTCTTTTCCAAAGCTTCTTTTATTCTCAAAGCCCTTTCCAACTCTGGAGTGGGCAACCTCAGTCTAAAACTAGAGATACGTTCATCAGCTGGCTGGCGATTTGGTAGCGCATTAACCTTTGCATATCTGCAAATTAGTGAGTAAAGAGCAAATGTTCCTCCTACAATCACAATATTAATGTGTTAGCAAATAAGCTGTCCCCAAAAGAAAGCATTGAGAAAAATAACAGCTCCAACTAGGGAACTATTACCTTCCCCATTATCATTGGCCTTGAGCACCACAAAAACGTATTTTGCTAAGGGAATGAGAGCAATAGTGTACATAACTAGCGACAAAGCCCCCAAGACATCTACTTCTGAGTCAATGGGCACCTTGCTGAACACATCAGAAAACACGTACAAAGGGCTAGTACCCATGTCACCATACACTACACCAAGTGTCTGAAAGGCCAATCCAATAGTGTGCCAAGTGGAAGCATCCTGATGTGTTGAAGTAATAAACTTTAGTAACAGAAGTGAAAATCAGAAGTAACTGATACTAATAAATTGTTTCATTGCAGTTCCCGGCTCCAGCAAAACACCACTGGGTGCAGAATCGATGTGTGTGATTGGTTCCTAATGCAGAAACATTATTTTCCTAGAATATAGTATCCAAACCTAGAAGAAGAACGAAGCAATAATGCTGTTTAAGAGCATGAATGAACTCCACAGGCTGCCCGAAACAACACCAGATTGGATGCTCTTTGCCTCAGCGTAAGCATTGCCCAGAAATTTGGCAAAAGATAGTACAAGAGATGCTTGATGTAATTTAAACCACTTTTGTTAAGTTTTGGCGAACATTGTGCACACCATGGTTTACCCGTTTCCAACCTTTATCATTGGTCAAATTATTATTCCACAACAAGTACTTTCAGTAATATGACAAGAAATCATATACTTGATCAAACTAGGATTTTTAGTTCTGAAACCAAGACTCAATTTTTTTCCCAATCTCGTATTAACATCACATTAACAAAACTTTAAGAAGCACATTAACAAAAGTTTAAAAGAATTGAACAATTGGGAATCATGAATATAGGCCATAAAGATGGAAACTTAAAGGAAAGGATTTACCTTGGCGTGGTGATCATGAGCACCAGCAATCTCCATGGCTTCGACATCAAAAGAATCATGTCTCTTAGGTTTCTTCACCAGCCTTCTCCTCATGGAACCATACCCTTCTTTCTCTTCTCGGCCATCACTCGACTCATCCATCAGAGACCATGGTGGTGACTCTGAATCCACTTCACTGCCATCCACCCACCTTGAGTCACTCCCCACTCCTCCTCCACCACCACCACCACTCCCCTCTTCAATCCGATCTTCATCCTCCATATTTCCAACAAATCTCGAAAACCCACCTCAGGAAAACCGGTTTTTGGACAGAAAGACACCTCCTTTAGGCTAGTTGTGGCTCATCCTCCTCAAAGCTGAGCACAAAATTCTCGGAACTGAACCAATTTCTGTTTTGTCTAAGGTAGTGAAAGTGGGCCTTTCTAACACGTGATACTACACGGTAATAATGGCCTTGCTGATGCAATCTCTGCCTAGTTTTGGACTGAGCAAAGGAGGGATGCATGATGGCATTGGCTGGTTTTAGTAACCCAAAAAAAACGCCCGACCCAGTTTGCTGCTACTACTGCGTAAGTGCTCATGCCTACGTCCCTACGTGGTACTACAACTCTAGCTAAACAACAAAACAATGATTAACATTTAATTATTTTCCAAATTATTAAAAAATGAAAAGAGAAATGATTTTCTTTCTTTCCCCCAGTTGGGTACTCTACTTTTACTATGGGACAAAATTCTCAAGAAAATGTCACATTATTAAATATTATCTTGTCTTGGTTAGCTTTTTGCCCATACGGCATATCACTACAGCCCTCTACTCTACGTGTCAGGCTCCTATTGGCTACTTAGGCAGCCCTCTAGTTTAGTTTTATTTTTTATTTTTTTGGTGATTTAAAACTCAGGAAAGCTTAAATTTAAATAAAATAAGATGAATTTAAAAGAGTTATTTACCTACAAAATTAATTATTTTCATGGCGAGTTAATTTACTATTTTCAACCGACATTCACTGTTCAAATTCACGTGACCGTCACACCCAAAAAGAATCTTTTTTTCTTCAATCTGTAATTATTTATATATATTCCATATATAAATACTACTAATAGACTAAATTGGCGATAACGGGGAACCAATCAGAATGTTTTCTATTTTTATTTTTATTTTTATTTTTATAAAAAAAGGAGGGAAAATACCGTTACTAGGCCCCGGTAAAGGACATCCGCGCTAAAACGTAACTGCCCACGCTTCGGGAAAAAATAAAAACAGTCCTTTCCTATTTATTATTTCTAGGGTTTAAGAGCTCGCCGAGCCATATCCGATTTCTCTCTCACACTCTACGAAGTCAAAAAGTTTCATCAAGGTAAGCGTGATTTCCTCGATCTCTTTGAGTTACCAGCCTCCCGGTTCTCTATCATTGCGGTATCTTGCTTGTTTCAAAAGTCGCGATTTTTTTTGCTGGGTGCTGGTGTTCAGCGATATGTTTTAAGACTTGGGTTTTTTTTCGTGCGTGCGTTAGGTTGGCGATCGTTCTTTCATTGGGATAATGTCTCGGGTCTACGTTGGCAATCTGGACCCTCGGGTCTCTGAGAGGGATCTTGAAGATGAATTTCGGATGTACGGCGTTCTTCGCAGGTTGGTTTTGTTACAATTTCTGTTCTTCCTTTTCCTTAAAACAAGTTTTTTGTATGTGGGTTGTATCATTTGTGGGCAACCACTTTTGTTATTTAGGTTACCTTGTATCTTCGCAATTGTCAATATACTTGATTACTTTCCAGGCATGTTTAGTGTTTGTAAAGCGATTTCTGTAGTTTGCTTGTTTCTAGTCTCTCTTGAATTATATGGGAATTTTACATCTGAGGCAACAGCACAAGGATATTGGGTGGACTCACCTTGTCGGTCTCGTTGAGCATGCCTGCTTATTGTGTTTTGAATAGTCCAAATATAGGAGCTCGTTTCTGTTCCTGCACACTGTTGAATTAATCTGTGGAGCAAGCAGTATTCAATTTGAATGGTGTACTAATTTGCAAAAATATCCATGCAGTGTATGGGTTGCCAGGAGGCCTCCAGGATATGCATTTGTAGAATTTGATGATCGCAGGGACGCTATGGATGCTATTCGGGCTTTGGATGGTTCGTGTTTCTTGCCCTTTTCTGTGCTTTGTCATTAATGTCAGTCATTTTTGTGGCTTTCCCAGCTTATTTTATTCTCAGACGCTCTGCCATTGATAGCTATACTTTTTCTTGGTTATTTACGACTTGAGTTTTTATCTTTGTACGCCATATGTTGGGAAATCAATTTTTTCTTTTAAAAGTTTTGATCGGCATCTTTCATCCATGCTGGTGGTAAGTTGGCAAACTGTTCAATCAGCAAATTGTGCAGCTAAGAAGCTAGTTTGTTTTACAGGAAAGAATGGGTGGCGCGTGGAGCTTTCACATAATTCCAAGGGTGGCGGTGGCAGGGGTGGTGGTGGTGGACGTGGCCGTGGTGGAGGTGAGGACTTAAAGTGCTATGAGTGTGGTGAGCCAGGTCATTTTGCTCGAGAGTGTCGCTCGCGCGGTGGTTCACGAGGTTTGGGAAGTGGGCGTCGTCGTAGCCCCAGCCCCCGACATCGAAGAAGTCCAGATTATGGCTATGGGCGCAGGTGCGTTTAAGTTTCGTATTACTGTCTTTGTTTTTTACATCTTGTAGTTACTGGTTGCATTAGGAACTTAGTCTGGAATTTTTTATTTCAAATGTTTACTTTTGGTAAAAGTAAAACAGTCTTAATTTAATAGTTGTGTGTGAGGAAAAAAGATGGCGACAAAGTAGTATGATTCTTGCCCTTCTCTATTGAAAAGGTTTTTTATTTTCTGGCGTGTTTACCACTAGTCCAAAAAAGTTGAAGGTTAATGCCTGACTCTTGTAAAGGTATACATGATAGTCATCATAGGACCCAGGATGTACCTTCTCATTTCAAACTTCATCATCTTGGCGTTAATATCACTTGCACACCATATCCATTGTTCTAGATTAAGAGAGGACTGACATTTACCATCATGACTGTGTTTAGCTACTTTTGTTTCATTTTGCTTACTTTCAAGTCCTGTGCCTATTTACATGTGCTGTTCTTTGTTTTTTCCTCTGGCAGGAGTTTTAGTCCTCGTGGCAGAAGATCCCCACGACGCCGTAGCGTATCACCTCGCCGTGGTCGCAGCATTAGCAGGTCTCCTCCATACCGTCCCGCCCGCCGTAATTCACCTTATGCTAATGGGTGTGTATATAGTACCTTGACTACGAAAAATAATTTTGATTCATCTGAATTCGTGTGCTAAATGATTGCGGGATATTGGAATTTTTGCTATATTTCTGGGCCGCGTGGCCATAATTCTTGAATATTATAACCATTGAGCTAATATATATTTTTTCTTTAGAACACTGCTTATGTCCAAGCTTACTTAGTTATTATTTTTTTTTTCTTTTTTTTTTGCAGGGATTAATACTGGACATCAAACTGGGGCATGAGCAGAAGGATGTTGAAGGACTGTGTATCTACTAAACTTTAGTTTTGATAGCATCGATTGAACAAACAAGGTCATATTAGTTATATTCATGTCATGGCGATGAGGTTTGTTAGGAACTTGGTTTTGGATGGCTTCATCAAAAGTTTCGACCACTAAAATGGTGCTTCGGATACTGTCTTATGTTGGCTTGCTGTCCTCTGCTTGCTGAAACTGGGAGGTCTCTATCATACTTTTAAATTGCATCCTTATTTCTGTTTATAATATTTAATGTTGACTTATTATGGTAGCATTGATTGGTTTGAGATTGTTGATTCTGAAACATTTATGTGGTTTGTTTTATGTGTTTGTTCTGAGGTGTGGTTTTCGGCTAAAACGGCATCATTTCGCCACTTTACTGCTTCTTAGTGCACACGGTTTTACTTCACCTCTGCTTCTCTGCTTCTCTGCTTCTCTGCTTCTCTGCACGTTGTCTGAATTTTACTCAGCTTGAACCACTTGTTATCTGGAAAACTTGGTTGTGTACAAACCATTTTTGATACATTCGTCTGCAATGAAGCATCCGTTCCATTTATGACCATTGCATTTCTGCTAGTTGCTTCAAGAAGATGAAGCTGTTTATGTTGTCCCAATCTCGCTTTTCTGCACTTCAGTCATTTCATAGAATTGCTTCTTCGGATAGTGTTGAAACTGCAAATGATTAAAGCTTCTAGCTGCTTCTTTGGTAGAATAGCCTCTCTTCTCCTGGTCTGCGTCGTCAAAGCTTCTGTCTAAGTTTAGATCTCTACTTTTCGTTGCTGGTTCAAGCTGTTATCGTCTTCAGCTGAGTACTGGTGAGTGGCTTGAGGTGAGTGTTCATGACCCGAATTCAAGGATATCGTCTGTGAGTGGGTCTGAGTTGGTAAATTAAATTGCTCTCATGAGTTGTCTGATTTCTGCTATTATTGAAATGTAATTTCGCCACTTCTAAGATTCATTTGACTGATGCTGATGCTGATGCTTGAGGTGGTGATGAGCCTTTTAGGAAGTGGTAAACTCACTTCGTTGTTGAGTAAAATGACATTTGGTGACAGGTTTTGATATCCTGCTAACAGAGCTCTCATTTTTCTCATTTACCTACATTCTTAGACATTATGCACTATTTGATTAACTCATAATTTAATGAGAACTAATCGAAGAGAAACATCGGTGTCCTGGCCGGTTCGAATCTGGAGTATTCGGCATCAAATGTGGTAATCGAATTACTGGATGGTTTCGACCAATAAATATACACCAGAGTCATGTTTTTTTGTTTTAAAAGTACATTTTATGAGAAGTAGTTTTGACTATTAGATTTATGGTCGGAAAAGACAAGGCAATCTAAAACTGATCCAAAAGCATATGCAACGAGTAGCTAGTTGTGTTTGCTCAAGTCAATAGACTCAATGCACACTTAATTTTTTTAGGTCAACTTTTCAGTCTTTTAATAAGTTAAGGGAACAACTGGAGTTGGCAAGCACTAGCAGACTTGGACTTTGTCTAGGTCAACTTTTCAGTCTTTTAATTAGTTAAGGGAACAACTGGAGGTGGCAAGCACCAGCAGACTTGGACTTGGAGTTCGAACTTTCTAAGCATCTTCTTCTACACTTTATAAAGATACATATTCTTGGACAATTTCATGGATAAGTGAAGAATCATGAAAATGGAAATGGATTCTATCCAATTCTTGCCCAAGGGCAAGCTAGAGTTTCAAGAAATAGTCAAAGAATCTCTTTCAATTCCATTCAAAAGCATCCGTTTCATCATCTTCACGACTCTTACCACTCTCCCTTTCTTCTGTTTCTTGGTTTTCTTCGAAATCATTCTCCAGAAAACATTCTTCAACACCACCAACATCCTTTTCGCCTCAAACGATTTCGACGGCTACTACGATTGGTCGCCTTTCAACAACACCAAAAAACTGACCAAAACCCTTTCTCCTCACTTCATTCTGCTCCTCCTCCTCTTCCTCATACCTTACAATCTTCTAGAGCTACTCAGCATAACCACAGTTGTTGAACTGGCATCGAATTCATACTCAGAAGAAAGATCGCTCAGCTTTAAAGATTTGATCAAGAAGATCTTCAACGCAACGAAGATTCGTGGCCGGTTGATCACGTACATGTATAGTTTTCTCCTGTCTACTTCTACTCTATTTGGTCTCATTTGGGTGGTGACAAATTTCTTTGTTCTGTCAAAGGGGATTAACTCATACTACGACTACTTCGACTACTATTATAAACCTATAAGTTTTACTTTCGCTTACGCGTTGAATGTTATCCTACACGGAGCAGGATTCGTGTTGTTGTTGATGAAGTACATGGAGTGGAACGCTGGATGGAACACGAGTGTTGTGGTTTCAATCTTGGAGGAGGAATATGGGGTTGATGCATTTGAGCTATCTGCTTATTTTAGCAGAGGGATGAATCGACACGGACCGGTTTTGATGCTTGTTTTCTTTTCTTGGGTTGTAAGTTTGAGGCTGCCCTGCCTATTTTGGGGATGCTATAAGAGTATGGAAGGTGTTGCGTTTATTTTCATCTACACAGGCTTGATTTGTGCAGGGAATGTGCTGAAATGGGTGGTCTGTGTGGTGTATTTCTTCGATTGCAAGAAACGGACTATGGAGAAGAAGATTGATGAAGAAATCGGAAGAGAAGGGACTCGAGCTAGCACGAATGAGCAGAAACAGAAATCAAGATCCATGAATGCTGAAAATGGGAATCAGCCATCTTTATCAGTTCCTTTAACGTTAGACCATTCTTAAAACATTTGGTTTTTACTTGATATATATTTGGTCTTCTTGTTTATCACCTTAATGTTTTTAAGTATTAAGATGATGTTATAGCCTCATGGAGAAATTAGGAATTTACCACGATTTGTTGCGAACACATTAGTTCTATCCCAATACGTTGAGAGATAACTGTCATTTCGACTGGTTATATTACAGTTTTCGTCCCTCCACTTTAGCAGATTTGACACATAATACGCTCTTTCAGTAAATAGAGGACATTAACGTGTCGAATGTCAAAGTAGAATGATGAAAAATGTAATTTAAACAGGTTCGGACTCAATAATGGCGAGTCAACTGTAATGAAAATTGAAAATACAATGTCCATGATACCAAATTTTGCATCCCGTGTGCAAGAAACATAAAAAATTTCCATGTCAAGTCCACCACTGGTTCTTTTAAATCCAACAGTGCAAATTAGTCTTGGTATGAAAATGAAAGGCATGGATGTCTTCCAAATTCTTCAACAATCTCTGGCAATCTGTACCAAGAACACCAAGTTCCTATCTCTCACCTTGCTCACCTCCCTCCCTCTTTTCTTCTCCTGTGTCTACTGTGAGCTCTTCTTCCAGAGAGCTCTTGCTGATCACGTCACACGGCTCGTAGCACGAATCTCAGACTATTACAGTTATCACCAAACCACTCCGTTTGGTGCTGTTTTTATCCTCAAACTGATCGGATTGCTAATCCTCTACATGGCCCCTCTTCATCTACTTGAGCTCTGCACCGCGTTTGTCACTGTTAGTTTAGCATCACAGATACATGCAGAAGAAGGAAGAGATGTGACCCTGAAGGACATGGCAAACAATCTGCCGATCTGGTACGAAAGGTTTAAACACAGCTTCTTCGTCACATCGATCAAAGTCGTCTCATGGTCAACTTGCACGTTACCCAGCTTGCTATGGTCTGCAGCAGACTGCTGTGCTTCTTTTTCTTTTCTTTTTTCTTTTGCATTTCCTTCCATTGTTTTCGGCTCCCTGATCCACTATGATTTTTTTCCTCGAAAAAGTTGTCGAAGGACTATTCTTCGGTGTGATTTAGGGGTTGGTTTACATGTTTGTTCTAGGAAAGTACTTGGAAAGCGGTGTTTGGTGGAACATGAGTGTTGTGGCATCTGTTGTGCATGAAAAGATTGAAGGGATTGAACCACTTGGCCTGTCAATTTACTACTGCATAGGTAGAAAGAAACAGGGCAAGCAGTTGATTGTTGTTTTTATGGTTTTGGGACTGTGTTTAAGGTTTCCATGCCTTTATTATCAAAGTTACAAGGGAGGAGGGGATGGGATTTGGGTTCAGGTCTGTTTGCTTTGTGTAGGGAATGTGGTGAAGTGGGTGGCCTTCTTGGTTTATTTCTATGATTGCAAGAGGCTTAAAGATCAAGAAAGAAGTTGTTCAATTAGGGATTTGTTCTTCCATTCGTATTGCTCGATCTGTTCGGGATTGCTTTTTGCTTTCTGTTTGGGATTGCAATTTGTTCTTCATTTGTATAAAATCTGTCAAAGATTTCTTAAAATTTTGTTTACTCTAATGAGAATTAACAGAAAAAATGGATCTCTGACAGACATAAAAAGTACAATGATGCATTCCCAATCAATCACACATAATGAGAACACAAATCCACACCTAACTTATTCCGTGACACAATGCCATATGGACCATTTTAGCGGGGATACAAGTCAAAAAAGATTCATTCACTACAATAACTAGACTCTTCAAAAAAAAAAACCTTCACTTAGCTTTAGATTCGATCACCTTCTTCGCAAACGATGGCAAACAGAAAGCTGCTGTGTGAATCTGGAGTTTGGACAACAAAAAAAGACGACCAAAACAACATTTCAGTCTGGTTAATAGCAAGAATGTGCAAAAGTTGAAATCTAATTTGCTGCGGGGCAGAGTCCCACCTCAGGGTTGTAAAATTTCAAGGGGCGTTGGCCATCAGACTCTATGGGGTTCACTGGATGCTTGAAATCAACAGGTGGCCCCTCAGTAGAGCAAAGCATGAAACCGATCATTCCACTGAAATACAAAATCAATTTTATGACAACATCAACACAACCATAATAAAAGCACTATCACTGCGCCAACAAAATGCAAAAGGAGTGGTAACTGGTAACTGAAGAAACAGGTTGGGAAGGGATGTCTAACACAAACAAAAAGGCTCCTAATGATGGTAAAGGCAGACTTCTATGCGTGAGCGATGCACACAAGAGAGTTAAGGAAATGAGGCAGGAGCAAGGAGTACAAACCTAGGATAGGTAGGAACAGTAGTCCATGCATAATTGACTGAGCCTTTGAATATCTGACGGCAGTTTTCTACAATACCCTCTATAATGTTCATGTGAAGCCATATACTTTCTGCCTGAGTACTCACCACTCCTCCTGGTCGAAGAGCCTTTGATACCGATGCAAAAAAGGGCTTCTCAAAAAGCTCTTGTGCAGGACCTGAGCGAAATGTCAATTCAAAAGAAAGTAATGATTAGCGTATTAAAAAGGATAATTGTGAAGTTCTTATCAACAAAAACAAGAAGTAAACACTGAGGGGTTATCATAACCTATTGGATCAGAAGAATCTACAATAACTGCATCGTAAGTTCCTTCAGGAACAGCCTTCAAAAATGCAACCCCTGCAAAATTTAAGAGAAACATTCCCAATAAAAGAGTATTCGCCAAACATGGGATCAAAAGGGGCATAAAATAAGGAAGTTATTCTTAATACCATCACCGATATGGAGCGTCACACGAGGATCCTCATAACCAACTGCTACTTCAGGGAAATACTTTTTTGAGACCTGGAAGCAACAAGCAGGGATACACATTATAACTGTTCATTGGATCCATAGTGCACAAACATGGTGCCCACCTAAATGACCTGACCCCATAAACTTGGTCACAGAAATGGGCATTCCCTCTTTTCTGAGATCAAACATAGTCAACTGAAAATTGAAAATCACGAAAAATACTGAAAACAGACAGCAAAATTTAAGTATCCACTCACATCAACAACCATCTTATCTATTTCACATATATCAATCTGCTCAACAGAAGCATGGCGAGCCACTTCCCGCAGCACACCACCATCTCCTCCACCAATTACTAAAACCTGAAGAAGAATGAATGCAGTGAGAATTGTAGGAAAACAAAGGAAAATTATTATCAGATGTTGCACAAGTGATACCGAAACAACAAAGAAACATAAAGTTACACTAGGAAAAAGAGGAAAACTCCAGTGTGTGCCAAAAGCACCCATATCCACCAAAACTGTAATGGACTCTGGCTCAGCATCAAGAATTGACACTTCAATCCTCTTTCCATTTTCTTCCTTTAGATATTTTATCCTTTAGGAGTGGCTACAGACCCTAGAGGTCTCCCACTTAATGTGCATAGCCGCTATCTAAGAATTCTCTCTCTAAATTCCTCTCTTTTTGGGCAGAGGCACCTTTCAAGAAAGGACGTAAAAATCCAAGACACTAAAAATTAGAAAAGAAATGACTACAGACTCAATTGAAAAGGGAAAGTGTACCACTAACACCTAATCAAAGGACCACATAGTTAAATAGGATAATTCAATTGATCATATCCACCATTATATATGCTTGAACGTTGAATAATTGCCAATATACTCAGTACAGCATCCCAGCAGCAGCTTATAATTTCACTATAACATTTTCATCAAAGTTTATTGTTTATAAATGATCCATTGCATTTAAACTTCCAACTAAGACTCAAATGCATGGATCACCTTCCAACCAATCCATGAATTCTAAAGAACAAGTACCTACCTTCTTTGGGTTAGGAATTGAGCATAGCGGAAGGTGAGTAATCATTTCTTGATAAGCACATTCATCCCTTTGTGTGAGCTGAATCACACCGTCCAAAACAAGAACCTTTCCATATGTTGATGACTGCAAAATGGAATCACAGCACTGAGCAACAAAATAGAAAGAAAAAAATGGGCAGAGGTACGACAGAAAAGTTGGAAAATCCCCAGAAGACTAAAACATCAAATACCTGAAACACCATAACATTCTGATAGTCAGATTTCCCTTGAAATAATATCTCCTCAACTTTTAAGGAGTGTGCCTCTCCTGCATATTTCAAGAATTGGGCTTTTTTAGATGTGATACATAATTGCAACAAAAATGTGTACAGCCATAAACAGAAAATAAGACAACGGAGAAGAAATACATATAACATAATCTGACACTATTGTACCAGCAGAAGAACATGTTCCAGACCACTTTTCCCAATATAATGGAAATACAGTCACTTCATCAGATATTCAAACATTTCATGATAAAAGAGAGGCAAGTAAATTGAGCTCATAATTTCTACATCGCATAGGAAATAAGCAGATATTCAGTGGAAAACAGAACACAATGCATACAACAATGGAAAACAGAGAAGGAAGGAAAATCCAGTAGATAGAATAGAACAGGTGCGAGAAACCAAATGGCTTGAGAATTAAACACAACTAACAATAGTAACAGATCATTTGAACATGGAAACAAGTCCTTTAGTATTCCTCAGCTTCCTATCCATATATTTACGATTTCCAAATTTCACAATCAAACAGAACAAAAGGGATATGCAAAAATAGATGAGGATGAGGGAAAGAGGAACAAACCAGGCCACATTGGGCTAATCTCAGAGAACCAGCCAGGGATAACAGATGAGATATAGCTGTTATTGATGTTGTTGTTGTTACTAGCCTCCGTCTCCATAGCTTCAGTGTTGGAAACGGGAGCCGAAGACACGACACCATTCTCTTCGTCTTCTCTTGGCCTCTTCACCGGCAATTCGCCGGCGGCGGCGATGACAGCAACAACCGTCTCTTCCCCAGCCATACTTCGCTTCGCTTTCTTTCTTGCTCGAACAAGTGAAAGAGAAATCAAGAGAGGAAGAAATCTAAGCGAAAGGGAGGAGAGGCTAAAACGTCGGGGACGCACGGCGGGTTTTATAAAATGAGAAAGAAAGGGTAAGAAAGAAGAGTGTGAGATTTTTTCAATATTTAATTAGAATATTAGTAGAATATTAACATCAGACAGTCAGAATCTGCCTGCTTGCTTATGACGCGTTTGGTTCGTGCGCTTTCTTTTAATTTTATTTTACTTTTTTTCATTTCTTTTTATGTTATGGATTATGGAATTTTGGAAATAAATTTTAAGTAAAGGAATAATCCAAGCCTGGTAAAAGAATTATCTGCCAAAAGTTGGGAGATGAGTAATTTTTGCAACAACATTGATTGATTGTGCTATAATATTAGTAGTAAAAAGCCTTATTTATTTTTAATTTAAGTTTATGTTCGGTCAGAAATTTAAAAAATATATTTATATTAAAAAGGTCGCGTGATAATAATTGAGTAGGAACATTGAAAGGGTAGAAGTTTCAATCTCACAAGTAACTTAACTAATTTTTAGCATGTCAACTCACACTTTACGTTCTATTAACCAATATTGGTTATGCTCGAGCTATAAAAGATTTGTACATTTTCAACATAGGTCATATGTTCGAGTCTGCAGAACGAAAAAAAGTTATACTTAGATAGTCACCTCAAAGCCGAAAAATTATACAGTACACCCGGTATTCCAATTAGGCGCGCACCCAAATTGATAAGGTGATTGCACCTAGACAAGTTCTTTTGGGGTTTATCTCACCACTACCTAAGTTTATAGTATTTTCAAAATTTTAAATTTTAAAATCGTCTTATCCGTAACCACCAACCCTAATATGTAACTTCCTTATTAGCTAATGTAAGTGGGTGAATAAAATGACATAACACTCCAAATATAATAATATAATTACTCTTTAAAGGTTCGACTATATTCAAACGTGATTTAGTTTTCTACCGAAATAGTAGAAATGCTAGGGGAAGACATAAGAAGGAAATATATTAAAAAGGAAAGGTGGTGCACCCTCTTTGACATGGCGAGCGACCATCCATCTTGAGTGGAAATAAAAGTTGTTTGGTTATTATTATTGGGATTTGGTTTAAAAAAAGAAATAAAAGAAAAAGGAGAGAGTACAGAATATAAAAATCATGAGGCTCTCAATTAGGGTAGGGGGTCCTTGGGATGAGGGGATCATGGCTTTGCCTGTTACTTGTGTTCTCTTTTCGTTCCTTTGTATTTCTTTTATTTTTTATAAAAAAAATTCTAAAAAGGTCAAGTTTTCTTGTGTGGGGTTTGTTTGTCAGGTTAAAGGTTGCGAATATCTACGTCGTTTTGGGAGTCGCAGAGCCCTTGTGAAATCCCACATGATTGCCACTTTTAGTTTTTTTTGGGATTTAATATTTAAATTAGTATTATTAATCCATATCAAAAATAAAGATTAGTTGGTAGGAAATACTCCCTCCGGTCTCGAATAGATGTCCACTGTCACTATTCATGCCGTCGTGTAAAATGGCGGTAAAAGTAAGTATATGACTTCGAAAAAGTCCGAAATTTTTACACGACTATAAGTAATCCTTCACGTACATTGA
>NBIL01041744.1:0-10336 GCA_002752925.1 Viola pubescens var. scabriuscula
TGAGCCTGCTTTTTTGTGTTCTTGTGTGTGTTGTTGACGAGGTCATGCTTATGTATTTATGCAAATAAATCAAGTGTTCATCTCTTTTGCTCATTCTCAAACTGTACCCAGTGTCAGTTGCCTAAATACTCCGACCACTTCTCACATGAAATCCCAAATAACTAACACAGTGCATAATGTATAGTAATAATTTAGTAGCTCATGTTAGCAACCTCTGTAGCTTTAAAACAAAATAACAAAATCCCCAGGCAAGTTAGATATTCCACCTCAACTATAAAGATGATATTACCTGAAAAGGCATTGCAAATAGATCCGATAATCAGGGTGAACGCCTTCTTCATGGAAGCGGAGAAGAGGGTTTCGAAGCAAAGCAAAAACTAGCCGAGGTAAGGGCTGCAGTTGTGGACATTGCGAGAATACAACATCAAGCTGAGAAGTTATTGAACTTCCATTCTTATATTCAACCAGTTTGAATGCATCGTTATACTGGGCGGTCAGTATTACAAGCCAGTCATGAAGTAATATCCTGCCCTCCCGAACTCCTTGCTCTAGAGAGGCAAATATAACCTATATGGTATACAAAATTCATAATCATCAAATAATGCGCAAAGAGATATCAACTAGCTTAACAGGAAAGTCACACTGGCATTACAGCGAGAGAACAGTACTCAAACTAGAACAGCTAATTATGTTGAACATGTTCACAAGCACAGGATGCCAGCCAATCTAGTACTATAGTACTTTCATGGCTAACAACGAGTAATAGTTCTCCTGCTTTACATTTCTTTTTGCTATTAGTTTGAAGATTGTCAAGGCACCAAGCTACGAGCAGTATTACTTGGACACTTTAGCTGACTGGGATAATTACTCGAGTCTATTTGAATCCGCTGATGTCGGCTTAAATGAGTTAATTTACAGTGTGAAACTCAATGGACACACATACCATAGATTTGAGATACCAACCCTACTTCTATTCTTAATCAACCCTGGGTTAGTAGTTTTCACGACCCAGCAAAGACTTGCACTCTGTACCATGTTTTACATGGCTTTACTCTTATATGTAAAATCACTCTGCCCCATGCCACAGCTAAAGGGAGGCAAAAGGGAGACATTCATATCCCCTAAAACAGTACTTTGAGATGATGAAAAAGAAATAACCATAGGACTGCAATTGTATTCACACAGAATACTGTTCATATCAAGGATTCTAAGCTGTTTTTAGGGGTTGACTAATAAGTTGGAGTTTTGCCATTACTTTTTGCTGCAAATTGCAAAACCCAAATCCATTTTCCCAGTCCTCCATCTGTAAGTCCCAAACTTGTTATGTTGGAGGTTTGGTCAACTACTAGGATTGAAAGGTGGACGTAGTTTGTGAAGGCATTCTTCCCATCAAATCCAAATTCCACTTAAAGCATGGAGGCAATGCAAGCTTTTTATGAAATATGTGCCTCCTGTTTTAGAACAAACAATGGCTTAAAGAGAAGGGAAGAGGGAAATACTGACCAAGTCCTAAAACATTGATTTTACTAGTATAATATCTTCTTGGCTTCTTACATCCTCCCGGATGCCATGGTAGTTTGCAACTTTGCAACCATTTTCAACAGCAGCAACTATAATTGATATTAAGTAAATGAATTTGCAATAATAAGACAAAAAAGGGGGGTACCTTATGAACAAGCAGAGACAGAACAACTTCATGATCGACATTGTCATAAAGTTCATGTATATTTCGAGCAGCTCCAAACTGCAAAGTTCTGATCCTTAATCGCCGCTTAAGGGAATGCTTTCCTCTACACAAACATTTTCCAGAATTAGTGAAAGGTGTGCAAGCAAATATCATCAAGAAAGTTTCTGACGCATCAACCATAAATAAAAGACTAATACAGCAATACATTAATTCCCATTTCACTCGAGATTATTGAAATCAAACAAGAATGCCTAAAAAGTTTAACATAGTCATACCTACTTGCAGAAACCAATCCAGAACTTGAAAGCTCCTCTGGGGGAACAACAACTGTGTATTGAAATGCTATTTGTAGCACAGGTTGCTCTGATCCATACCTGCAAAAGAATGATATCTATCATTTAATGTTACGATCCATTTGGTGGTGGTTATCACGTGTCATGCAGTATGACTATAACTGGACAAGAAGAAACTATAGTAAATTTTGAAGAAAAAGATGAATGAAATTGATTATTTAAGTCTCATTAAGAAATGTACAGACAATTAATATAGGAAAAAAAGAGCATAAATAAAGTAAAAATACAAATTATCTTTTGATAAAATATTGATTCTGAGAACATAACCAGTATCGTGGAAAACAAAACTTTTTTGCATTACTATAAGACACTCAAATGTTAGTAAAGAAATCAAGCCAAATTTATTTATAAATGAGCCTTACTGAAATCAGATTTACTATAGTTTGGGTGAAAGTAGACTTTCATGACTTCATATTCCTATATATCTTCCATCTTAAAGTTACAAAAATTCATAATATTTGTGTGCAACAGACAGAGTGTAAGATTAAAAGAATTATCCACACAAATTCTCGATCCTACAAATTAAGAATTTCAAACAAATTCAATACATTACAATGCAAAGGGAAAGGAAGTGGGGCATATCAAAGAGAGGACACATTACATAAACACAAGGACAAAATCCAAGTTAACCCAGCTAAGAAATTATTAAAATGGATATGCTTTTCTTTACCTAATATTCTGATAAACTGCCCAATGTCAATAATAGTAAGCTGAAAATATAGAACAGTGGCCATAAAATTATATGCATACCTGGAAAATCCAGCTGTGTTTGCAAAATCAAAGTCATAAGCATACGTTGCATAAGAATCACAGCAAATAATATGCTGAACATTTTCATATTGTGGATCAGGGAAGAAATGACCATACTGCAAAAAATAGTTTTACGCAAGTTCAGAACATGGTACCACCTTTAGAAGAATTCTGTAAGAAACTGATTTATCAATATGCCATCTTACAGAATTGCCAGGTTTGAATTCAGAAGATGTCCTTAATCGCAGTACACATCCAAAAGCATATGGTCGGCTTAGCATCCGGTACCTGCAAAAGAAAAATGCATAAATTCCGCCAGCTAACAGATCCACTAAAAATGCATTATAAGCTCATAGTTTAAAGAAGAACATGAACAACCAAACAAGAATCAAGTGTCAACATGTTTAGACTTTTTGTTTCACCAGCAACATGTGTAAAGATGCAGGCCTAAAAATAGCATAAATGCTGATGGCTGGCCCATCAAGGCACTCAGGTTTACATTATAAGACCACTTCGCTCATGTAAAATCCTAACTAAAGGTCAGAACAGCCTCGCCTCAATAACAAATATATCTTATACTCACATGTCTTGAGGAAGTGTTGAGTCATCAGTGTTTGAATACAGAAACAAAGAGCCTCCACTTTCAATACTGAGAAACTTAAGAGATGCCAAATCTGTATATTCATTTGTAACAGCAAAGATGTCCACACAAACACCTGCTTGAACAGCGACAGCAGCCTGTAAAGTACATCATAAAGGCTCACATCCCCTTAGACATAAATTAGTCTATAACAATAAACAAAATAAAGTAAAATTACCAGGTCTTTGTAAAACGGAGTTTGCTCTGGAAGTAGAGCCCTGTCTGCATCTTCACCTTTACTGGCATATTGTTCACCATACCTTCTGGTATCTAGTTGCCCAGCACCATAATCCGGAGGACCAGATATAAAGGCAAATACTCTAGCTGCAATCAGTATAAAGCAAAAGGAGAACTTCAGATATTTCAATGGACCTTGTCATTTTAATTTCATGAAGACTAAAGTTATAATGAGCTTTAAACTAAGTCACAGACCTAAAGCAAAGGTGTTTCCATATTCTGATCCAAGGTACTTAAACAGGGCTTCCATTGCCACACCAAAACCTCGTCCGCCCATCAAAACACCATCTAGTCCCTGACCTGCACCAGTAGTCCTCTCCCATGAAGTTGTTGGCCTGAGGGTGTCAAGTGCAGCTGTAATGCGGTCCTTACAGGTTTCCACCTATGCCAGAATGAACAACTTGGCATGAGAACAATTTCGAATGACACACTGAAAAGGTTTATAGACAATCAGGTCAATCCATGAATATTGAAGTAAAAATTTTAACTCAATCAAGGCCAATCAGGACAATCAAGCCAATTTTGAATGCCACATTGAAAAGTATTCCAAAACATTAGCTTTGTTAGAAGAATGCACCATTTAGCCCTTTACCTTAATGTTCTCAAGGGTATAGGCATGAGAAAAATAAATATCGCAAAATATAAAACCATGACTAACATACAGGGGCCAAGAATTGTAAGAGGGGCATGATATCTTCAAGCTCAATTTGTAGAGTACCCTCTGCATCTGGAGGAATAAAAACGTTCTTTACAACTGGAATAGGCCCTTGAACATCATACAATCCCATTTTGTGGCTGAAGGTAGCAAGCCCAAATAGAGACCCAGGAGCAAGAGCTGAAGAAAAGATCAAAAGTAAAAGTTAACCTTCAAGCATGTAGCTGATTGGGGGGAAGAGCTAAATTCATTTTGATAAAAAAGTAACATAATGATGAAGTCCAACCTTCCAAAGCTGCTTGCAGAGCACTTTTAGTGAGCTCCAAAAATTCTTCTGAAGCTGCAGCGAAGTGGGGCAAATTAAAGAAGTGAACCTCCAAGAATTAAGTAAAAGCATACGACAAAAACATGGTGAGAAGATGGGCTGGATAGTTCAAAAAAGAATAAGAAACATGAGCACAATAAGAAAAGTGGAGCTACAAGACAAATGCTTACAGGCATACTGTCATTCTATACAAACTCAAACAAATATTACAAGAGAACATATATGCGTGCAGAAATAAGCATGGCCATAAGCATGCCTATGTGCATATTCATCAGCTTTCAATCCAATATGCAGAATCAGCTTTCAATCCAATATGCAGAATCCTGAAAATGTTTTCGTAAGTTTCAAAAATATCCCCATCCCAGAATTTTAGGTCAGCAGGTCTTGGGTGACAATCAAGCAAGGTAAATAACTCATGTTTTCTCCTAACTCCCAACATTATGTTGAAACGAAATAAGGTTTCATAACAACAAACCTAAGGATATAGGACAGCTTAAATGAAAAAAGAAGCAGTAAATTATCCCGAATTGAAGTAGATTAGTGCTGGCTATCCAGACTAATCAAAAGTAGCATGGCGCAGGTGCCTTACTCACCAAAAAGAGGAATAATCGTTCAAATAAATTGAAGCAACTAAATGAACACACAGATACATATATAACATAATTGAATTAAGCCTTGTAACCAAACAATGCCTACATGACAAATACTTGTCAAAAAGCTTACATGATAAATCAACGGCTGCAACATACACTGGACGAGCTTGCATCATCTCTTCCTCTGAACCCTCCTCAACTACAACAATCATATCTTACTCTTAGTCCCGGAACAAACATAAAAATAAATAACTAACACATCAAGGAACCAAACAAAAGAAAGATGGTGAATTCAGATTCCAGGTAAAATAAAACAACCACACAAAAATCAAACTCAACACAGCCAGCAATGCTAGGATTCTTTAGTGACATTTACAACCACCCAAATTAAACCAATGACGGGACATAGAAGAGTGGTGTGAAATAATAGAACAAACAAATAAGAGGGGCCATATAGCAGAGGCATTATCCTGGTGAAACTTTAGGCAAAGATGGCATTCTCCAGGCTCATCAAACCATATGCAAATGGGCAGTTCAAAGGGGAAGCTCCCAACATCTGAAGGAAACCATTTGCCCCAGATTCACAGACAGGATACTTCAGTTACTGTATAAGATAGAACAGATTATCTAAAACATGGAGTGTTCAATATAATTTCACTTCCCTTTGATAACAAATGGTATTTTTCATCATCAGCAAGTCAAACTATCCAACAATAAATCCCATGAATTATATAAATGAAACATAAATGAATAAATCAACCCGGTAAGGTAAGGGATGACATTACTAGTAGCTCACTTACTCACCAGGCAATTCCAGATCGATAAAAGAGGACGACATCTCCGCACAGGACTGAGGGTGGGAATAACGGGCGATGGCCTGGGATGAGAGTCCATTCAGGTTCCCGCAGAGGGAGCAGTTCCACGCCCATTGCTCCAGCTCGCAGTACGTATTGAAGTACGCATAGCAGTTATCGCACCGAGGCAGCAAGTGCCCATCCGATCCGAACACCGGTGGCTGGTCGTTCTCGTCCTTGGAGGCGAACGGCGTAACCGTCACTCCCCAGTACAGCCCCGAAGCTTCAAGGGCGTCTTGGTCTACGGGGAACCGGGACATGGTCGCTCGAACCGCCATGGCCCGCCAAATTCGCAATTAGGCTACGGTATTTTTCTCGGGAAACAAACAGGGAACGGAAAATTAGGGGGCGTTGGAGTAGGAAAAGATCGAGTGTAGGTGATGGCTGGCTGGGCCTGGGAGGACGGAGGAGGAAAGGAGCTGACCTGGCTGGGATTTACAGTTTACGTGAGATCAGCCAGTAGAGGTATGCCACGTCAGAACTTAGTCAATTGACGTTTTTTTTTACTTTTTTATTTTTTCTTGTTGGCGCGAGGCTTAAAAAGTCTTTCATTCTTTTCTTTTTAGGAGAATACAATGAAAAATGTTAAGCAATTCTTCGTTAATGAAAAATCCCGAATTAATTAGAATTTTTTTATTTTTATTTTTTTAACACACTAATAAGAATATTGCTAAGTTTTTAAAAGACTATAAATACTTTTAGCAATATATTTTAAAAATATCTAATTAATTATCAAAAATTAAGAAATAGAAAGAAAAAAATCAAACTTAATGATAAAGTCCTTTATCTAGTTGGAATAAACACAAGGTATGTGACATATATGTTACTACTATGATGTTCTTGTTGGTATTAATGTCAGTTTAAGTTGTAGTTAGTACTGAGGGATAGTGCTTCTTTTGCTCAATGCCTCTCATGTTCTTATTTGCCTGGGTAGTCCATTATACCTATGTTGTTGGTCGCGTTATGTTAGGCTGTAAAAATGTCGGCACACAGTTATTCTCATCAATTATAAACTTGCCAAAATTTGCCGGCTAAAGTTAAATGTCTGTGCAGGTCACTTATTGCAAATTTGTCGGCTGCAAATTGTTACAAATTTAAAGAATGTTAAAGAATGTAATGCTTATTGTTAATAAAATTGTAATGCATGTAAAAATCTCAAACATTTGTTTCTAACCTATCCTCTTTTCCCCCTCCTTTCTTATTCATAATTTATCGTTACGTAAAAAATGTTATAAAAGTGATCGATTCTACAAAAAATGTCACGAGTTTTTTTCGTGTACTTTTCTAATGGTCGTTACTTGAGAATCAAGATTAATGTTGAACAATTTATATATGATGTTTTTCAACACAACATGGTTGTGTTGCTTAAGAAAATTCATAAATTTGTGATCTAGAAGAGTAGAACTTCTCATGAGATTGTGGTTAACCTTACTACCCGAGAGAATAAACCTTCCTAATCACGTGAGCATTTTTTCTACATCAAAATCTCAATGAGTTTGAATTATACTTTTAAGCATTTAATACTTACAAATATGTGAATCTCTTGGGTGAAAGATGCATTTTGCTTAGAATTTACTACGACTCGAGATACCCAATGTTGGTCCGTAAAGTATGTAAAAGGAAGGGATTGGTCATAGGATGACACAAATTATTAAACGTTGGTCGGTTGTCAATGAATTTTGTCTGAAGGGTTCTTGGGATTGGATGCATTCAAAGTTTGCAAGAATGCACAAGATCACCATACTTCACATGGTCTTCGAAGTTTCAACATTTATATCTATTGAAAGTTTCATCAGGGAATACATTATTTATTACTACATTACTCCATTTTGGTCGTGCATTCAACTTTGAATTGAGCAAGAAGACTCTCTTGCAATTCTAAGATATGAGTTATATGTCCCTCCTGATACAAATTGGGTAAGTAGTAGGTGTCGATCAGAGTTGGGACTAATGAAATTGTCGAGTAAGGAAGCTTTAAGAGAACTAGAGATTATGAAGCCTAGGGCTCAAGTGGAATTAGTTAGCCGATTTGAATTTAAATGGTCTTTGTGTTCATAAGTCTATTTTGTTTTTCATTTCACATCACACAAAATCTCCAACGTTTAGTTCAATTATCTATTTAGTTGGTTTTATGCATATAATTTTCATTTTTACAACAAATCATTATTTTCGAAATAAATTGCTTATAGTATAATTAGTTTTCTTTATGGTTTTTTAATACTTTTGTTTCATTTAAGGAAATGTAAACTAAAGGTCAACCTTATACATTCAACCCGTAAGTTAGAATCCTAAGTTTAAATTTGATAAGGCGCGACTCATTTCTCTACGCATAAAGATAACAAGATAGGAAGTGAAATATAAAAGTTGCTTAACTTATTTATTACAAAATTACTTAACTTTAAAGAAATATAATATTTGTGTTACGGTTTTGTATTAAACTAGTAGATTATTAATACACCTGGTCATGTAACATTTAGCCTCAGATAAACCAAATCAGAAATAAAATTCTCAGCGGTAAAGTGTTTAGAGTGTGTGAATTCATTTACGTTATGCTATAAGAAATGACGTCGATATTATTCTTGATGTCACGATGATGTCTTTTCTGCCACAAACTGTTCAATTCCCTTTAGAGATATGTATAGGATCAAAAGTTTATCCGGCCACCCTGATCAGGTAAACTTTTAACAATGCGATAGTTTAGTCGGCGTAGATAGGTAGCGAATGAAAATTCCACCAAGTAAGGACCGCTATTCTTTACTCACCTTAGTTTGAGTTTTGTTTTTTCCATTTTAGGGAAGTTTTGAAAATAAAATTTAATCACTAATTTATATTTTATTTTAGGATTTAGTTGTTCTTGTCGGTGATCGGTGCTCTACAGAAGCTCAACAATTTAGGGTCCATAACAATAATAAAACTCTGCACGTGAATATTTTTTCGCGATTTTTCTTTTTTCCTCTCTTAATTGCTTCTTTATGAACTTTTAGCATTTTTGTTTCAATTAAGGAAATATAAATTAAAGGTTAAACCCATGCATTCAACCTGTAAATTTGAATCTAAACTCGATAAAGCACAATTCGTGTCACAAGTTTGTTAACAAGATAAAAAAGTGAAATAGAAAATTTATATTTTTTTTTATAAGCTGAATTTATTCAAACCGGCGACATAAGTTGTGTACTGAAAAAGATCTAGCTCTAACCTTAAAAAACGGAAAAGCTAAGAGGATCACAAGTCAATCCCAAAGTTAGATTAGGTTGAACCCCAAAGGCAAGATCTAAGGAGAAACGCCATTCTTCAAGGAAAATACAAACACTACACTAAAAAATATCAACTAATACCACCGAGACTCTCTAATAGATCAAGTTTTAAACCATTCCACCTAAAAAATTACTTAATTTATCTATATATGATAAAAGTTAGTTAACTTTAAAGAAATATAATATATGTATTAAACATTTAGCCTAGATAAACCAAATGTGAAAATTAAGTTTCAGCACCATACTAATTAATCCATCACACTTTAATTAGCACACTAAATATTGCATTATTTATAAGTGTAGAAGTAAAAATAGTACTCCCTCTGATTTTTTATAGTTGCCTATTTCAGTCAAAAAAATATTTGTAATTATTTATAGTATTTATAATTTATAGGAAGTTAGTTGATGTTTTTTAATTATAGTTTTTATTTTTTATCATGAGTTATGAAGTCTAACCTAATCAATTTAAAGCACGTTAATTTTGAATTGATCAATTTAAAATGAAGTAATCAATATGGTTAATAGAGATAATTAATGGAGTGTATTTATATCCAAAATTAATAATAATTTAATTTAACTAATAAAATAACTCCGAAAGAGTATGTATTTGGCAGTTAACAAAAAACCAAATTAGTGCTCTGCGGCAGTTAACAAATAAACACTCTCCGTCGCCGAACAACCGCCTTCTCACGCCGCCCCTCACGCACAGCAGTCCCGCCCTTGGTTTCTCTCACTCTCTACCGGGGTTGCTGCCGGCATCATCTCTAGGGCCGGCGGCAACCCTCCCCTTTTTAATTTTAATTTTATTTCTATTTTCTTTTATCTATTTAGATCAAAGTAGTAGTTCTAGTTTATGTGTTTAGATATGTCGATTATGTATATTTGTTGTAGTGTTTTGTGTAGATCTGGACTAGTAAAGAGTGAGAGAAGCATCTATGGTAGTATGGTTGGTTTCTGTAGATCTGTGTGGTGGCTCTACGTTGGTGGC
>NBIL01041753.1:0-12355 GCA_002752925.1 Viola pubescens var. scabriuscula
TTTTAGGAGTTGCTTTTACTGTTTCGGCACGTGGCTTAAAGCGGCCGGAACAATCACTATTTGAGATAATTTTGCCCTTAATTTTTTCTCGGAAGTACGTTAAAGATTAACGTACGTTAGAAAAAAAGTACGAAATTTTTTGGGGTCAAATAGTGAGTCATCCGGCCTCCTTAATATGCATTCCCTACTGAATATTAGGATACGAGAAAGACATTTATTTAACCCCGGAGGAAGTAGCATGCAGCTCCCAAAAATTTGAGTCTAACTTTGTCACTGTTTATTTTAAGACATTATTTTATTTATGTGGGTATATGTGGGTACCATGAGTCACATGTACTCACGGGTACTTTTAAGTATAAAGGATAACCTCATTCTTATATTAAAATTGGAAAAATGAAATTATATTGATGGCAAAAAACAAATCACATACCCTCTTATAAAAATATTATAAATAGATAATTAATGGATTCAATGAGATGGATATCCACGTATTATTAATAAAATAAAAGACCTCAAAGATCCAATATCAATAGAAACTAAGCCAGCCGAAAATAATTAGGAACCATTTTCATAAGAAAAGAAAAGTCATAGCAGTTATGAACAAAATTAGAACATCAAGAGAGAGCTTCAAAACCATTAGGCCCATTTAAACAAACAAAAACAAAAACCATTAGGCCCATAACTCCCTATCCTTAAACCCTTTCTAAAAGTCTCTCTCCACAGACGGGAAGAAAAAATCAAGCAAATGCCATCAAGGCAGTAGAAATCCATGGTGGTGATGATGATGATGTCTTCCATGTCAATGACCGTGTCTAGTAGCAACACACTGAGGGTTAGTGCTTCCTGGGATATCAGCCAGCAAAGACTCCCTTACAATCGTAATGCTCCAAGAAAACCTCCAAAACCCAGCAACACTCTCACTCTCACTCCCACTCCCACACCAACCACGACAACTTCTCCATCCCTCTCTTTAACTGCACAATCGGTCTCTAAACTCCTCACAAAGCATAGCTCCATCTTACAAGGTATTAACTTCTATGCCCATATATGTGTTTTTTTTTTCGTTTGCTGTAATTTTTCCGTGGTGGGTTTTGTGGGTTGCTGATGTATCGTTCTTCTCTTTTTTGTGGCTGTTCAAGAATTCTTGTTTTCTAAGAACTTGGGGAATAGATAAATCATAATTTGGGTCTAAGTTTCTTGTTATGCTAGTATTGCTGGGCATAATATGATGAAAACGTGTATATCATATGTCTGTACCCAAAGTGGTTGGAAAGCAGTTTAGTGGAAGTGAAAAAACAGTTAAGTTACACTTTACTGGAGTTTTCCTGGTCCCAATGTGATCAAACAAGAATTTGTGTTTTGTTAATTTCACTTTGAAGTTTGATGAATGTATATATTGGAATTCTGTGCAGAGGTAGGGGAAAAGTTGGATGATTCCTATTTGGGATATGACACATGGGTGCCAAGACCACCAAAGGTGGAGAAGCCTCGATCTGTATATAATGCGGCGGCATTAGCTTATATTGGTGACGGCGTATATGAGGTGAATAAGTGATGCTCATTGTTTGCGTCATTTGGTTACATTCTGTGTACATGATTGTGTTCATAATCACTTACTGCTTTTAATATATTCAAGCGCATATTCATCGGACTATGTGATACACAAAGATCACTTAAAATTATCAGGCTGGAGAGATCTCTTACCCACCAACAGGTTACATGAATGTTGTCCCGTTTGCTGTCAAATCAATGATCAATAATAGTAAGTAAGATCTGTCTCTAAGTTGTGCATGAATGTGTCCCCTGTGGAGGTAGGTGCTGTTGACAAGTGTTACGCAAGCTGGTTTTAAGTAGGGAAATGTCCTATTTATCATAAGTGGTGTTGCAAAGAAAAGGCTGGTGTTATGCTCTAGCAATTAGTAACGGGAGACTTCTTATAATATAGTGATAGGAAAATGTGCTGTTTGTAGAATTGCTCCTTGATTCTTGTGTAACTAAACAAGAGGTGGGTGTTGACTTCATAGCTTTAAATTATACTGTAGTCACAATCCTACTGCTGGTATCTTGTGTTTTCAAATGTGTTAAGGAATAGTAATTGTCCTTGCAGTGGTAGGGTATTTCTATATCTGACATAGTTGTGGCACCTGGTGTATTGAATACCAACTAAATTGTCAGCCGGTTGCTGATATTTATGTTCTTAGTTAGCAATTTAGCAATTTTTAGAAATTTACAATAAAAAATCCATTTCTAATAAAAATCGAATAACTTTTTTACTCGATTTACTATTTTTAAATTCTAATTCTAAAATATTTTGGGGTAGCTGTACCTGTTTTCCATCAATGCCCCCAAGTAATGGGACACGAAGGCTGTAGTACCACTAAGTAATGCTAATGCAATAGCATACCTACCAGTATGGAAAAAATAAAATGTTGCTCAGTGTCTACCTTTCTACTCATACACTTAGCTACTAGCTTCTGTGTCCTGCTCTGTATATCTTACTTTACTTTCTACATTTGATTGTTTTTGTGGTTGTGGTTGTGGTTGTGGTTGTCTCCCTCTTGCGTACATGCCTCTAATTGGGTGCAACCGTGCAAGACTTCAAGTTCTTGCAGCATGATGCAAATTTAGATTTTAATAGTGGGTTTGAAGGAGCAGGGCATATGACTTCATGGCCATTTGGCAAACAATCTAGGAATAGGTCATGGTGGTAGAAAAGGCAAAACAGTGACAATATCTATTTTGAAGTCCAGTAGTTCTTGTACTTTCCAGTGGCTTCAAGAAGCATGATATGTTGTGTTTACTATTATAGTTGCTGCTTTGCTGAAATCTATTTGGTGTTTCTGCATATCTTACTTTGTTGTTTTGTATATGATGCAGCTATATGCTCGCAGGCACTTTCTGTTTCCTCCATTGAGTATCGAGGAATACAATGACCGTGTAATGGCAGTAGTACGCTGTGAAGCACAAGTAAGAAATTCCCTTCACTTCATTTTTTCTTTACTTTTGGCGATCTCATGGGTATTCTTTTGTATTTTTTACGGTGACTTGTGTTTGGTTAAGTTATGAACTAGTAAAAGTTTAAATTCTTATTTAATTGCAAAATTTGATAAGTTGTAAAATTGCAGATATATAGTATTCGTGTAGCATAAAGGCAACAAGCACTTTTTTTGAAGTTTAAACAAGTCTTGAAAGAAGAGAAATTGATTCAGGAAAAGAGAAGTGTTTAACTCCTGGTTTAATTAAAAAAAAAAAAATCCTACAGCTTTGGTTGTTTGTGGTTGTAATAATTCAGTGATTTATATTTGTTGGAGTCAGGATGCTTTGCTCCAGAAACTTGTTGGTGATAAGTTCTTAACAGCAGAAGAAAGGTCAGTAATATTTTTTTTCTGTTACCTTAATTGAACGAGAAAATATGCTACATCTAGTATGAATAAGAATCTGTACAGGGACTTCCTATAACGAGATAGGAAGCTGTTTGCTTCCATCTTGTCAATGACAAAGTAATGGAGAATATTTTGATTGTTTTCCTCCTATAAGTAGGGACCACAGGGAAAACCAGAAAGAAATGCTAAACAAGGACCTACTCCTTCATAAGAAGTTGAAGCTATGCAGTTTCTTAATCCAGACATCCAGGGTCTTCTCGAATTTAAATATTTGCTTATGTTGTGGGCACTTTCAGAAGAATTTTGCTTGTTTTAACTCCATGAAAGCTTAGTGTCAATATGGTGTCCTGCTTCTTGAGTTCTACTTGCCTCCAAAACATTAATTCAATTGGAATTGATCAAATACATTATGAGAAAGCACAATTTCTCCAAGTAGAATATATTTATTTAAGCTCAGAATGTAGATAATGTAACATTTACCAAGGCTCTGCATTCTGTAACAAAGGGAAGGTGATGGTCCTTTTTCTCTTTCTGCACTACAGAATAAGGGGCCATCTTATAGTGATCATGCGGACTGTTTTCTTTATTTACAAGTGGGAAGCAAAAAAGGAAAAAGAAAAGAAAAGTTATCATGCTCATTAGATGATTCTAAGAAAAGATACCTGTATCATTGTGGATAATGAAAGAAGCTCTGTCAAAGTAAAACGTCTAAAATGTTTTTGTCCCTTTTTTACCCCTTCTTAGAATGTATTCTGGCTTTCTGGCTGCCAATATATTCTCTGCCATAGGTTCACTCCTTAAAGCCAAGATTGTCTACCAAAACTTCTGATTTAATGCTGAATTAGCGCTGGTTATTTGGCTTCGTAAATGTTAGTCATTTATCCTTGGATTTCTGAATTTCTTTGGTGCAGAGATATTCTTAGATGGGGAAAGAATGTTGGTTCGTCCAAAACTCGGACCAAAAAACGGGCTGGAGTAGCAGTCTATAATAGAGCATCTTCGTTGGAAACACTGGTCAGTGGCGCTGCTATGAATCTGTGTTTTTTCTTCATGAGCATACTTGTAACAATGAATGAGTGCTCAAATTCAAACAATGAGCAAATGTGATTGTAAAGAACTAGAAACTAGGAATAGTTTTCTTTTAGACCGGTATGTGATCCTGATCGAAACCTAACCTAATAGCTCCTATCCTTAAAAGGAGCAAAAAGAACAGGCAGAAAGGGCTATTTAGGTGCCAGAACTGAATGCTTTTTCAACTCTAACGTAATAGCACCCACCTTAAACGAGAGAAAGTAGAATAGTAGAAACAGTTGATCTAGGGACAACAGTCAAACCGAGAGGTTAAACTAGGGGCCATTTTGATTTGTCAAATGATAGCAAAGCCTGATTGACCTTTTGAAAGGATACAGAAATTGCATGCGTGGTTACTTATTGTAATTGTCAGTGTACAACTTTTCTGCAATATGTTGATTTTAATTAAATTGTATTTGATTAATTGAACATGCTTTCACCATAAATTTCCAAACTGCACTCAAACACCAAACTATAAGTCGCTCTGATAGCGTATGCCGTGGTTGTATATAATTCTCTGCTTGCACAATTAAGGTCATGATTCAAAACTTGTTTGAGACTTGGTTTTATCCTTCGTCACATTTTGCAGGTTGGCTATCTGTACCTGACAAATGTAAATCGCTTAGAAGAAATCATGTCAAAGTTGGGATTCTCAACTGGTTCATCTGGACAACCAGTTTTGGAGGAAGCCAATAGTAAGTCAACACTTACTAAACTACAACTTCCCTTTCATTAAAACTGGCTTTATGTTTCCCTAAAAAAAAAAACTGGCATCCATATTAGTGTCTACAATGACTGCAAACTTCATTCAGGCTGGTTCATATGTAAAACTTGGGGCTCTTATTAGGGTTGCTTTTGGTTTTGCAGGCCAAGGGAATTAGTCTAAGAGACGATATCGTTGTAAGACGTAGCTAACTAGCACTGAGTGAGGCCCATTTAGGGTGTCCACTTGCTCATAGCTAGTATCTAGGCCTTTAACATGTCAACTTGGTCATGCATGGCATGTTTTTGCCTCATGATGGATCTTGTAACCATGGCAAAAGTTGCAAGAGTGCTTGAATAATCTCATACTGTTTAGTTTTTTTTTCATGGCAATGAATCCACCACTTCAACTATCTGTTTTCGTTTTCTGTCCTTAGGTGTAGCTGTGTAGTCTATTAAGATTGGGGTTGAGCTCAAATCAGCAGGTACTTCAAGACTTCAATTGTCAATTTCACCAAAGAATCTTGTAGTGATCCACATTCGTTGTCTATAATTACTCGGTTAATGTAGACATCAATTTTGATTTCTTTCGTAAGCATCTTTCGTGTAAGAACTCCTGTATATCTCATGTTCTTTTGTCAATCAGATAAGCTTTTTTTCGGTTACGTATAATTTCTTATCCCATAAAGCTTGGTGCCTACCACTACTTTCTTGTAGATTTGTTTGTTAATTTTGTCAAGCAATGGGCGTGTGATGGAAATTTCTGATCCTGATTTGAACCTTATCCAGAGAGGTGCCTTAACTTCTTGAAGATTTATAAATTGAGTTTGCTTGACAGCAAAAAATATTTGATGACAATTAATATGGTGCAAGAAAAAAGTTATGTGGATCAGCTTTGGAAATTTCTGGTTGTCAATGTCAACAATTCTTCTGGTTTCATCTACTGATTTCTCATTTTGCAGCCATAACATCCTTAACAGAATAGACAAGGCAATTTGGATAAACTAGCAAAGGACTACCCTACATGCCATACCCAATATTTGCACACAAAAAGGGCTGCCACAGTAGAACGTAGGTCCAACTAAGATGAATTGATCAAATAAGTGGTAAAGTTATAGTAATTGTAATTTTTCTATACACATCGTAATCTTGTAATTTTTCTATACACAAAATAATCGAAGCAGCAATTTTTATTTAAAGAATAAGAGTGTCAAACTACTCACCAGCTATGTATTTTTATTTTTCCATACATGATCGAAGTAGCAATTTATTATTTGAAGGAGAATAATGTCGAACCATTTACACTGTAACGTTTGTATTTCTTTAACTCAGACTAATTTGAATTAATCTCACACTTAGATATTAAATTGCCTTTTTGTTTGGCTAAAACTAATTATAAACTCACTATGATGCACAGATTTATAAAGGTGAAAGGAAAAGTGAAAGAGGAGAAAACTGTTTTTTTTTTTTGAAGTATGACTTGGATGATAAGGCCTATCCGTTCTATCCCATGTTGTTAGGCATTGCGACGTTGGAAAGCTATGGACGTATGGAATGGGATGTAAATAATATTTGATAAGAAGTTTGTCCTCTTTAGAAATTAGAAAATGGTTGAATATGGATTTGATAAGCTGAAGTGTCATCCTCATCTTCCAACTAAATGCAAATAACACTGTTGACACATTAACCTAATTACAATAATTAGTACTATTAGGTTTTGCGTCTTAATTTATAACTAATTAAAATTTCAACTTGACTGTGGTCAGGTAATAAAAAAATTGTTCATTTCGAGTCTTGAAAATAGAGAAAATTATACTAGAAGAGTTACCAATCACTACTTTTAAAGGCCCAACAAAATTAGTCCCAGTTGAAAAAACTCCGGAATAAAAATAAATAAAGGTTCAATGATAAAATCATAATAACTTCTTGGCTTTGATAAGGACATATGCATGCACTTTTCTTTTCTTTTTGTAGGACATGACTTGTAGGAGTAGCGCAAAAGGGTATTTGCTTAACGCTGGAATGGGACCTATTGCAACGGTTGAACATGCAAATGTTGACATTTGTAATTTCTCTTACAATTGAACCAAACTATTCGATAATTAGCTCATTGGTTATCTAGTAAGTAATAAATGTACTAGTAGAGATTCGAATTCAATCGAATTCAGGTTTGAATTTGTCTAGTAATCCAAAAATCATACTTTAGTTATTCAAACCGAAACAAATCGACTGGATAGCAAAAAATGGAGGGAGGAAACTAGTTAGTTGTGGGGTTGTAACTGTAGGGGTTAATGAAATAAATGGTACATGCACTCGCTTAAGTGTATTGATTTGGCCCCTTATCTCATTTTCGGTCACATTTAACACTCGCACTTGAATGATCGTTCACATTTGGTCCCTCATAGTGAAGTCGTCCAACACATTCCGTTAAGTGTCTGACGTGGCATGACACGTCAGATGCCATGTGTAATTTTGCTAACATGTCATGCCACGTCAACGGAGATGACCCAAAAGGAAAATAAAACGGGTTTGGGCACCCGTTTAATCGTCTCTTTACCCGAAAAAATACTCTCACTTCCACTATAATCCTAACCCACACCCAACAGATCTGGATTTGGAAACTTTTCTTTCGAAAGACGAAGCGGCCGATGCAGTCGCTTGGCTGTTTGGACTATCATCTTCTTCCAATACAACATGAATATCAGATCCAACACATCTGGACCCATTTGTTGTTGTTGTTGTTGTAGCAGTTGGGTTTATTGTTAGTGTTTTCTTTGCAGGGTTGGGCTTTGAGGAATGGTAGAGGAATGACCATGATAATACAAAACAACCTTTTAAGGCCCAATAAAGGCCCATCAAAGGCATGCTTGGCATCTCCCCACTAGCCGAGAGGGGGTCTCGCTATATGTGTCTTTTGACATACCCCTATTCACAGACGGGATTATGCATACACCTGCCTTCATGTATAAGGGTAATGCCATATACCGGGTCTAGCAGGTAAGTGTACCTTTCGCCCGGTATACTACTACTTGTATAATACGTTATTTGTACAGTATTGAGGGAACTATCGGGTAAAGGGACAGGTAACGGCAACGGTTGGCCATACCCAAGCGACACGTGTCCCTATAACAGCTCGTTACGCTTAGGAGACACGTGTCCGAAGGAACCCACAAGGCGGGCCTATAAATACCCCCCTCTTATTTCCTGAAAATGAGAGAGCCAAGTGAGCAAGCCAAAACGTGTACAAACACACTGCTGCTAATTGCCAACTGCCAACCTTATCCATAGTTCTCCCTTTATTGTCATTGATCATGCATACTAACTTGATCGTCGGAGCTTCTACGCAAAAAACCCTCTTCAGCGCCTTGCAGGTGGCCTGGGATCTACTAAGGAATCCACATTAAGGCAGCAGATTATGGATCTATCCTCACCCCGGTTCGAGGGCTATCATTTTTGGTTCTTTCATTGAGAGCCTTGGATTATTGAGTAAGCCAACCTTGATATCCAAGATCTCCATCATTCTATCCTAGATCTATATTCTAGCCATGATTTCTTATCGATCTAGCCTACCAGCGGCTCCATCACGCCAGCTCGTGACATTACAGTATTTTCAGCTTCAACAACGTTAGTAGGGGCCAGATCTGAGCCTGTAGATCGTCGATTCCTCTTTTCTGCTGCTCTAGAAGTAAGTTTTCTGACATCTTTGCTCGGACCAAGTATGGCCAAAGCAACACCGCCCTCTGTTGAGTCCATCGCCGCTTTGCATGGGAGGATGGATATCATCACAACCATGCTCACCAACTTAGTTCCCCAACCATCAGTTCCTCAGACGGTTAATTCGGCTTTTGCCGCAAATCAGCCTCTCTCGTATGGGAGTCTAGAGCAACCTCTTGGGTGTGCGTCCTCCGTTGTAGATCTTCTCAAGAAAGAAGAAGGATATTTCGATAGAGAGAGTGCGAGGAAAGATTTATTGCACCAGTCAGTGAGGAGATTTGACGGTAGAAGGAGTGAGAATAGATCCCCGACAATGCGCTCGCGTGACCGCCGACGTGATGACTTTCGTTATGGATATTCTCGGTCCATTTCACCCAGGTACCGGGAAGAGCAAGATGATGATCCAGAACATCCGTTGACCTATCGGATGCGAAGATACCGGGTCAACAGTCGAGTCAAGCTCCCCACCAAAGTATATAACGGTGCTTCAAATCTTGTCACCCATCTCAACAGGGTGAAGGATTATGTTAAGATTCAGACCCGGATTATGTCAGATTTTCATTCTAACTCTTTCTGGGGTAGCCAGAATGTGGTTTGAGGGATTACCGTCTGGCTCCATTGATGGCTTTCCTTAGTTAGAAGAGAAATTCCGGAGCCGGTTCAGCACCTTCATTCCTCTAAGGAAATCTTCTGCTGCTCTGTTTGATCTACGACGGAAGCTAGAGGAATCTCTCAGAGATTATTTAGACCGGTTTAACATGGAGATAGCCATGATACCGGAGGTAACGGTAGATTTTGCAGTGGAAGCAATGAAGAGAAATTACAGATATAGCAGATTAGAAGACACTTTGCTGGTAGATCCTCCACAGACCTTGGACCTCTTACGGGTCAGAGCTCACAACTACGCCAAAATGGAAGAGGCCGACTGCCAGCGAAGAGGTCAGGACGGATATATGCCGCAAGAATCAATAGACAGAAGGTTGGAACCATGAGAGGATAAACAGGTGGATCTCAAATCCACACCATTGCTAGTACCTTGAGCAGAGATCTTGGCAGTAGTTGAAGACAAAAAATTGCCAATCCGGTATCCTCCCCATAAATCAGGCGTGATGATGGGAACGCGAGAAGACTTATTCTGTCGTTTTCATAAGGCACGGGGTCATGGAACGGAGGCGTGTAAGATGTTAAAAGCCCATTGAACGATTGATTGAGGAAGGATACCTATGCGAGTATGTAATTAATGCCAGAACGCGAGCCCCCGGTGGCCGATTGAGCAGCAATCGGGAGGATAACGCGAGGATTATGCCTTCCGAGTTCCCTAGGGGAGGAACACGAAAGCGTAAAGGCAGGGGAGCATTGAGGGTTTCCACGAATGAATTCCCGATGATCAACCTGATAGCAGGAAGGACTCAGAAGATTAGGGGACCGTCTGCTCATAAGAAAAGGAAACAGAGTTAACCCTTGCTTGAAGCAGCTTAGTCCCTAACAACACGAGACCTCACTTTTTTTGGATGATGTGGGCTATTATTTGAATCCTCAGTCAACTTAACAACAAGTTGTTTTGATTCAAGTGGTAACGCCCTAGCGGCATGAAAGATCTTCCGATAGGAATAAGTTAGTCTCCTCTCACCCAAATCTAACATGCGATACAAACGGACAAGCTCCCAATGTTGTGAGCCTTAATTGATCTGTGAAAGAAGTGGGATATAGTCCTGTCTTGCCTAAGACATGGGAGATTCTAAGGATGGGTGTAACAGATTCCATCATCATTCACAACAGTTTGATGTCGTATTATACTAAGTTGAGCCTACCGGAGAACGCACCGACTTTGATGGCCTTGGGAACATCCAAGTCAACCTCACAATCCACCATTGTGCTTAACTGCTTCTCTAGCCCTTATGACGTACGAATTGATGATTGCGCAAGGGACCCGATCGGTTGATTCAACATACTCAATGCTCTATCGGGTAACCAACGTCATCATTCAGAGTCATCATTCACAATAGCTTATCATTCAGAGGAACCCAACGGTATCCCGTTACTTAACTCTTGGAATATTACAAATTTAAAGTTGTTTCCATTCCAGAGCACATGTATTATTTGTATCTTCCATGCGAATACTAATACCATGGATGTAGGTTTTAACACCGAACCACGATATAAAATATATATATATATGTATATATACACAAATCTTTTTTATTCTTTACAGATTGCACCGTGTATACATGCATATCTCAAAGCGGCAATGTATCCACCATAATCCATCGTCCTCTCTTCAATAGACGAATAAATGGTAGCCGGTATAGTCCACCATCGTCGTCTTTCCAAAAGGCGATTTAATGGTATATCCATTGAATGGTAGTGGGTATAATTAGCAGTATCGGCAGCGTTCCACCATATACCCATCCCCATTTTCCCAACAAATGGATGAATGGAAATGGATACCAACGGCTTCATTAGCATTTTACCTCCTAAGCCCTTAAGACCATTCCGAATTAGACGGGTGCAAAGCTTAAGGAGAAGGGCAATTGATGCCATTAAGCCTATTCCGTGTAAAACGGTGGACAAGGCTTAGAAAGAAGCCCTCTAATCCCATTCCGGTCCAGCTGAATCAGACGGTGGCAAGGCTTAAGTAGCGTCAGCATCCAAATCAATCCAGCCATAAGCCCCCTAAGCCCATTCTGATCCTACTGAATCAGACGGTGGCAAGGCTTAGGGATGAGCGGCGTCTTCCTAAGCCCATTATGATCCTGCTGAATCAGACGGTGGTAAGGCTTAAGGAACGCCAATGGCCAGATCAACATTTTACCTCCTAAGCCTCTTAAGCCCATTCCGGCCCTGCTGAATCAGACAGTGGTAAGGCTTAAGGAGCGCCAGCATCCAAATCAGTCCATCAAGGGCATCCTTGGCATCTCCCCACTGGCCGAGAGGGGGTCTCGTTATATGTGTCTTCTAACATATCCCTATTCACAGACGGGATTATGCATACACATGCCCCCATGTATAATGGTAATGCCATATACCATGTCTACCAGGTAAGTGTACCTTTCGCCCGGTGTACTACTTATATAATATGCTATTTGTACAGTATCGGGGGAACTATTGGGTAAAGGGGCCGGTAACGGCAACGGTTGGCCATACCTAAGCTACACGTGTCCCTATAACAACTCGTTACGCTTAGGAGACACGTGTCCGAAGGAACCCACAAGGCGGGCCTATAAATACCCCCCTCTTACTTCCTGAAAAGGAGAGAGGCAAGTGAGCAAGCCAACACGTGTACAAACACGATGTTGCCAATTGCCAACTGCCAACCTTATCCATAGTTCTCCCCTTATTGTCATTGATCATACATACTGACTTGATCTTTGGAGCTTCTACACCGGAGACCCCCTCTGGCGCCTTGTAGGTGGCTTGGGATCGATAAGGGAATCCACATTAAAGCAGCAGATTACGGATCTATCCTCACCCCGGTTCGAGGGCTA
>NBIL01041899.1:0-11345 GCA_002752925.1 Viola pubescens var. scabriuscula
TGTAAAAAAATCTATAAAAAATTTTCAGAAAATATTATAAAAAATTCTGAAAATAATATAAAATTTTTAGAAAATAAGAAAAAAAAATCAATTACTTTTTTTTTTGCAGAAATTCAAAAATATTAATGCACCAAATATTCTATCTAAGTCTTTTTTTTTAACCTTCTTATTCACTTCTTTTATTTAATAGCGTCAGGTCAGCCTGCTTCAATTAAGTCTTATTTTTTTTGCTTTCAATTCAATTATTTTATTTAATAAGATTTATACGAGTTAGCAAATTTGAAACAAATGGAACAAATATATTGACAATGTCTTTTCATTTGAATTTTTAATTCAATTTATTTATTTATAAAATTAATGGGGTCATCCAACTTCAAATGGTCGATATACATCATAAACTTATATATTGACAATTTTAAGTCATTTCTTCCAAGTATAATCATCATCTACATTTTAAAATTATCAGTTTTTTATTTTTACCTTGTAATTCAATTCCTTTATTATATAACATTCATTTGGCCAGCTTACTTCAATAAGTTCTTTTCTTTATGAGTTTTGATTCAGTGATTTTATTTAATAAGATTTATGTGGGTTAGAAAACTTCAAATAAATAAAATAAATATATTAAACATGCATTTTGTTTTTAAATTTTACTTCACTTTCTTTATTTAATAAAATTAATACATGTAAAAAAAATCAAATGGTCGAGATACTTGTAATTATGTAAAAAAGTAATACATGTAAAAAAAAATCAAATTAATATTTTGTAATTATGTAAAAAGTAATACATGTAAAAAAAATCAAATTAATATTTTGTAATTATGTTTGTAGTTTTATTTCAATTGTAAGTTGAATTTATTTTTCTATCGAATGTTGCAATATTTTCCCAAACATCTATTTGTGGAATTATTGTTCAAATTGTGCTCAATATTTTTTAGAAATTTAATATCACCATAAAACTATTTAAAATCTTACGGTTATTAATAATAACAACTGAAGATAAAATAAATAAAAAAATACAAGTATTAAAAATATTGAATAAATTAATAAATTAAAGAATATTAAATTACCAAATTAATTTCAATTTTATAACACTAAAAAAAATTATGGAATTATTGTTCAAATTGTGCTCAGTATTTTTTGAAAATTTAATATCACTATAAAACTATTTAAAATCTTACGGTTATTAATAATAACAACTAAAGATAAAATAAATATGAAAATACAAGTATTAAAATTATTGAACAAATTAATAAATTAAAGAATATTAAATTACCAAATTAATTTCAATTTTATATCACTAAAACAATTCCAATATATTGATATTAAGACAATACTCAATGCAACATAGCACAGGTGGAAGTGCTAGTATACTCTACATGACTAATCTTTCATGTCAGTGAATATTATATTTATTTCAGTTATATTTTTTAAAATATAATTGAATTACACACCCCCCAAATCATTCTTCCATTCTTAATTAAGGAAGCAAAATTGTATGATTTGGAAACAAATTTTATTATTAGTTTTTACTTAGTTACTCTTCTAATTTATTTATGTATATTTAGAAAATTAACGCTTAATTAATATATGTTACACTATAAATGATATGTTTAAGATTGTGTCCAGAAGCAATTTTGGTCACTAAATCTACGACGGGAAAAAGAACGCAATCCTAAACTGACATGGAGTATGTACGTGAAAATTTAAAAGTGATGGTCTCTTTATATTTGGTCTACACACAGATCGCCTTATAATATTAAGAATTTTTTTTCAATCATTGACTAATTAGTTTGATATATACTTACAAGCACACTCTTTATTTGATATAGCAGATGATGGTTTGCTGCACAGTAGATGTCGGGTTACAGTTACATTACAAGGCTAACTTAGACTTAGACATTGACTTAGGAAATATTAGAAAAATATAGTTTTTTTTTTTAAAATTAAATAATATGGTAAAAACTAATTAAATAATAAACGAACAGACAATAACCTATCGAGTTTGTTTCATCTGTCCGTGTGTAGAACGGAATGAATCTAATTCGATCCGTTTATTAAATAAGATTAAAATTGATGTTCATATCTAGTCTAAATGGGCAAACAAGATGGGTATATGGACGGTGCCGGGTAGAATCCATTGAATCCTAAAGTAACTTACTAACAAGTTTCCGGTATGATAAATAAATGGTTCTTCCTAGAACATTAGAAATGGTTTCAATATTGGGCTACATTGGCGTTCATCCAACATAAAAAAAAAAAAAATCATTTACGATTAGACTTGAATGTGAGCCGAGTCGGGCTAAATTTTTTACCACTTGATCGAGCTTAAATAACAATTCTCTAGCTTAAATCCAAGTGGGGTCAGGTCTGCGTGGGATTGCGGGCTCTCTGGCCCCAAGGACTAACTTTATATTCTATTCATTGTTTTTTTCCATTTTTCTTAGGAAAGAAAAAAAAGAAAAAGAAAAATACAATATTATATTCATTATTTGTGTCTTTTGTTTATTATATTTTTTCTTTATCGAGTAAAAAATCATTTTCTACTTCTATTTTTTCATAATTTGGTGCCTAAAACTAAAGTTATAAAGTATTGATATTATTTGTGCATTATTATTATTATTTTTTCAATCAATTTCCAACTAATTCACGATACACAAGTTTTAAAACACATGTGTTGAGATTATTCTATCGTAAATTTAGCATTGGCGGGTCTAAATATGTTATGCAGGTTGGGTTTGGGCTTTTTCCTCAAAGCCCAGTCCAAGCCTGATCCAAGCTCACCGAACCCAGGCCAGGCTCGGGCCCGGGCTCCATCAAAACGGATATAGCCTTTGGTCAAAGCGGGCCAGGCTCGAGCAGCCTAGAGGCTAGGGCGGCCCATGCCAAGTTATATATACGATACAAGAAGTGATAGTGCCAATTAATAGCAAACTTGCCACGGCCCACGGGGGTGATGACTATCCTTCAAGTGAATCTGGTTGATCGGGTTCGTACCTGCAACTGCAGGTGCGCCAGATAGGAACTCCAGTCAGGACGGATCTAGAATTTGTATTTAGGGGGTGTAGAGGATCGAGAATAGCGCCTTCGATTTTTTTTTGGAGTATTTTAAAGGAAAGATAAATGAGCGGAAGGAAAAATTGAAAAAATATTTAAGAGTATTTGTATTCGTCACTAAATAACAAATATTTAGATAAACTTAACGAAAAGATAAATAAGAAGACAATATAGAAAAAAATTAAAGTTAGGGATTTTAATTTTGAGATTTGGGGTAGCTGGGTTAGGTTAGGAATTTAGGTGTGAGCTGATTACTTAGGCTGAGTTGGGTTATTTGTTTGGTTTGAGTTTAAAATTTGGGCTGTGCTTAGTGGGATAAATGGGTAGAAAAAATATTAGTAATTGTTTTTTTATTGGACCAAGGGGTGCAGTAGCCCACCCTGACGCACGCTAGATCAGTCCCCTACTCTAGCGCAATGATATTTTTTCTAGTTTTAGAAAAACAATGAATATCTTTTGTCACGTTTACCTTCTTTTTTATATTTTTGATCTAAACCGTCATTTGGTTCGAGAAAATTACTACGAGTAGTGAAAATTATGTTTTCTAGAAAAGAAAAACAAATCGACCTAATGACTAATGTGGGATAGATTGAATAAATTGAAAGTGTGGTTTCGATTTTTTTTCTCTTTTTCTGAACAAACACTACTTTGTTCTTCACGAATACATTGTTTTTATGGAAATTGACAACCAACTAATTAGTTATATTTAATTATTTATGCCTATAAAAAATTAATTATATTTATAATTTTTAATTATTAGATCACCATATATTAGTTGTTTATGACTTTGTACTCTGGTTTATGCATTATTACACAAACAGCCATTTTTTTCATTGACACGACTCTTAAATAAATTTGTGTGGGTGTATTTTGTGCGTAGTATTTAAAATAATCATTTTTAGTTTTTTGTATACATCATTTAGTATTTATGTTCTTTTTCGACCCCGACTAATATAGATTCTCATTGTTCTTATTCGAGTTCATTAAAAATTGAAATAAATGATACCGTTGGATATTTCAAAGCCTTAAGGCTCGAACCCGATACCTCGAGTATAAGTATATTTTGTATATAGTGTTAAGAATAATCATTTTTAGTAAACAATAACAAGATTTAGAATGGTGCTGGAAACAACCATTGAGAAAATAGTTGACTAGTTAATGAAAGGATTCTAGTGGTGAAATTCTTTGCAAATCATATCTATACATAAATCAAGTGGGTTTATATATATATATAAACCCACTTGATTTATTTCTTGTCATTATTAAATAATTATTATAATAAGTAATTATAAAATTTTAGTGTTTAAAATAATAGAAAAATATGTTTATAACGTGAACATTTAAATTTTAATTAACTTCAATTTTTTTATCTCATTTTATGATAATTATAATAATAATAATTTATATATTTGTAATACTAGTAGTAGTGGGACTTGAATTTATGTTTATCGTAAAAGAAAATATATTCCCTCGTGTCTCCATTAAATATTTTTTTAAATAGTAAAAAAATTTAGCACAGTGATCTTTGATCTCATTTTATTCCATATTGTTTTATTTTTATTCCTAATTTTTACTCAAATTACCACACCATCATCAAATTGGGTTGATATATAAAAAATAATTTGTCATTTACACAAAATAAACTTCAGATAATATAAAATGACAAATATTATGAATAATAAAAATCTGTAGTAAAAACGACATTTAATGGAGAGAAGAGAGAGCATTACACTAACAAACCAGCAAACCTGCCGTATATGCCACGTGTCCACTTACAGATGATGAAAGCTCAAATCCATATCTATTCTGTCGCAGTTAAACACCACTTGTCAAAATCTCCACACCTACGCACTGACACATACCTTTGCTGATCAACACGTACCATAGCATAACACACATCACAAAAACAACACAGGTACAAAATCCTAGAACCCTCTCATCAAAATCAAAATCTCATTTCATAACAATAAAACCCAAAAAAGAAAAAAAGAAAAAGAAAAATGCAAGAACATAGAGTTAGTGAAAGTGATCATGAGAGGATAAGTGGCAAGAAAGTGAGTGATCTAATAGAAGGCAAGAGAAGATTAGTAGAGGTACCATACACAGCCTCCTTGGCCCACACAATGAACACTCTGGTGGTCAATAATGTGGTGGCGGTGCCGGTGGCTGCGCCGCCGGGGCACTGGATCGGAGCTGGTGGGTCCATGATCTTGGAGTCTGATAAGCAGACAGGGGAGGTGAGGAAGCACTATATAGGGATTGCTACTATGCTTGATATCCTAGCACACATTGCTGGTGATGATCGAGTGAACGGCGGTGGTGATGATGCTAGTTCTGATCTTGATAAGAAGATGTCTGTCCCGGTTTCGTCGATCATCGGCCATTGTCTTGAAGGGCTCAGTTTATGGACCCTGAATCCTAACACCAGGTACTTAATTAAAATTCTGTGTTAAATGATTACTAATTAATTTGTTTATTTGTCTTAGTTTAATATTATTAATTTGCTACTTCTTGGATATATATTTGTCAGATGTTACTTATGACGGATTATTGAGTACAAGTATGAAGTTAACACGAATTATATTATATTATGTACCAATGTATTTTTGCCAAAGTTTGTCAGCTAATCTTCTGGTTGTGTTTTTTACTAGTTGGTTAGGAGTAGTTTTTTGCTAGTTTTCTTGATGACAGTAATGACAATCTAGTTCGTCAGTGGTGCCATTGGGCAGTCGGTTAGCAGTCGAGCTGACACTAAGAAATAACTTGAGACGTATTATAAATACATGAACATCATTCTTTTCCTATCTATGCAAAATCCTGTGAAACTGTATTCCTGAATGGAAGTGTCATATGTTCTGTATTATTTGCAGCATCCTGGATTGCATGGAAGTGTTCAGTAAAGGAATCCACCGTGCTTTAGTACCGCTCGATAGTCACATGGAGAACGTATCTGGAGTGGAGTTGGTGGAGGCTTCGCCAGGCTACCGAATGCTCACGCAAATGGATTTGGTCAAATTCCTGAAGGAGCATTCTTCTCAAATGCAGGGCATCATGTTGCGAAGTGTAGGGGAAAGTGGGGCGGTAAATGTCAATGTCTACGCGATAAGCGGTACCACAACAGTCATGGATGCCATCAAATGCATGAGAGCCGCTCTGCTGACTGCTGTGCCCATAGTTGTGGCCGCAAATCCTGCTGAGGAAAATTCCAGGCAGCTAATAGATGTATGTCTCCTTATTCTTTTATCTGATGCATTAGTCGCCTTTTCTTGTGCCGTTTGAGATGATTCCTTTCCGGCATTAGGTCAAACATGGATTAGCATATTATTATTTGTGTTATGTGTAGGTGGTTCTGCTTTGATTTTTTGTTCTAGTTCTTGCAATACAGCTTATTCTATCAGGAATTTGGTTTCTAAAGTTAGCCGTTGCATGCACATTTTCTGTTAGCAACTAACAGAATGCAATCTGACATTGCATTTCAGGGAAGGGGAAAGAAGCTTATCGGGACGTTCTCCGCAACAGATTTGCGCGGGTGCCATCTTACAGCGCTACAGACATGGTTGCCCTTGACTGCTCTGCAGTTTACAGAGCATATAGCATCCTCTCCAATTTATGCAGCTACAAACGTTTCAAATGTTGGGGGAAAGGAAATTGTGGCCTGTCATACGGATTCGCCCATTGCTGAAGTCATCGACAAGGTTGTTACCAAACATGTGCATCGTGTTTGGGTCATGGACCAACAGGGCTTGCTTATCGGAGTGGTATCACTTACCGACATTATCAGAGTCCTGAGGGAGTGGCTACTAAGTACTAACCAATGAATTGAGTGTTGGTAGGTTGGGTTGTGTAACATAATTGCAGTTATGATCTGTACTAGTTAACAGTTTTTGGCCTGAATGTTTCATCTCTTTTTTCGTTCTAAGAATAGCTTTTAATCAAATGTATGCTATTCCAGACGGGATAATGACAAAGGTGGTATCCCGCAGATTTTTTCGTATTGATTTTGACCCCTATTTTCGTATTTCCAATGTCAGTAAAAATAATAATAAAAAATTTCACATCAGTGAGTTAATCGTAAGTGTTGGACTGGACGACGTCAGTATGAGGTACTAATCTTTATTCGACTAGAAGGTTATATGTTAGCGAAAATCAAATGAGGGGTCAAATTAATACGAAAAATTAAGTTGCAAGTCTTATTTTTAACATTATCCATTCCAAACAAACTGAATGTATGCTAGTGTAACGAGGGGTTATTTTACGGCGCTTAGATCTATTTTTAGGCATCGATGTCTAATCAATACAAATACGATATATGTCTTGGTGATTTTTTGTAGCAGGTTACCAACTTATATAAGAAAAATAAATGAAATTTTGATTTGATTTGATTTATGTTTTTAAATATTACTCAAATTAAAGTAATTATTTTTTACCAAAAAATAAATAAATAATTTCTTCGTTTAATTGATTTGTCTGTAATAAACGTTAATCATTAGAACATAAAGACATTGATTTATCTAAAATATCTCCAAACAGTTGACGGATTGATAGAAGAAGAAGACACAACAACCGATTGAAATTGTAAGACAAATCAAGCTCAATAAGGGATGCAATAGATCAAATTTCTTGAGGTATTAAATCAATCCATCTAACGATATATATTGGTCGGGCACCAATGTTAAAAAGTAAACTTGAGCACCGTAGAAACACTTTGTATCTAGAAACGGCAGTTATATTTTGGTCCTTAGCAAACAGTTTAGTTGTCCTTCAATTGTTGCGCTTTCAAGTAATTCTGCAAAAATGGGGAGAATTCATAGAAATCAATGACTTTACTGCCCAATTTATAAATAATTAGACAGTAAAAGTATGAGAAATTAATGCTCAATCAAATTCCCCCACACCTAGACTATGCTTGCCCCCAAACTTACTGACTCGATAACAAAACAAAACACACAAAAGAAATAAAATCAGAAAGTATTCGTGTCTAAGCATCTAGCTCATCACACAGAATTCTCGGGCACTTCAATCCATAACTCCATCTCGTACTATCATGGCCTAACCAATACCTCAAACATCTTACATACAAATAGCGCCATGATCAGGTGCTCTACGGTAGAGTCATGCAATTGGAACAAAACAGTTTATTACAGATTTAATTGTCCTCCCATTATTCCCTAGATACATGAACCGCTGATTCTCAAGCACAGACTCATGCAATCAAACAGAGGCAAAAATTTAAATCATACAATTCATCATTTCTTTCCACTTTTGCCACTTTTCTTTACTGCACTTGTTTCTTTGAATCTTTTGATTCTTTGCATAGTTTCCTGGCTGCTCCTGCTTGCCGAGGCAAGAACACCAGGACAAATTGCTTGAATAGTTTCCTAGCTGCCCCCGCTTGCCGAGGCAAGAACACCAGGACAGATTGCTTTCTTTTCTTTGTTGTTTTTGTTTTTTTTGTTTTTTTTTGTTTTTTCAGTAGTAGTTTTTTGGATACTCCCGGTTGCCGAGGCAAGAGTACTAGAGCAATTGCATTTTCACATCACAAGCAATCATACAAAAAAATCAAAGACTCAATCATGCAGTTCAATAATTAAAAATTGGCAGTCCTATGTATTAAGGGATATTGTTTAATTAACGACATGGCAAAATATTTTGGGTGTTCCTTTTGCGCAATTCAGGTGTTTAGCACTAGTATCATGAAACTATACACATGAATAATGATTAAAAGCATCAGGAAACATGTTCTTACTCGGATGCCTTGATAGTAAAACATGAGGTTAAGTAGTCAAGTACCTTTGCTTCCTATGTGATGAGGCTTATGCTTAAATACAAGATGGTTTCTGGTTTTTGGAAAACAACACAGATCATGCAATCTATCTAAAAACACACAAAATCAAAACAGAAAGGCATGCATAAGACTYTTCTAATCCTAGAGAAAGACGAAGAAGAACATCCTACAATGTCTTGGCAAAAGGCTTGGCCAAGACAAACTAAAAAAAAAAATCATGCATAAAAATAGTGTGAAAATAAAAGAGAACACACAGAAGAACACACATATAAACACAAAAAACCCTCCCCCACACTTAGAAGGCACAATGTCCTCATTTTGTGTTGGAGGTTTAAAAAGAAGAAAAGAAATAAAGAAAATAAAAGAAAACAGAAAAGAAAAGAAACGACCTGAGCTTGACCCATCTTGTGACTTTCACTCGCTGGCTGGTGGTATCTCCACCACCTCCGTTCTCTTCTCTTCTGGAAATCCTTCAAAAAAATATTTCAATCGTTGCCCGTTTACCTTGAATACGACTCCCGTCTTCTCATTCTTTATGTCAACTGCACCATGTGGATAAACATTAGTGACTATATATGGCCCTTCCCATTTCGTTTTAAGCTTACCAGGAAATAATTTAAATTGATAATATAGAGAAGGACCCTCTCCCCCACAAGGAGAGGTTTTTCCATAATTTTCTTATCATGGTAATTCTTTATCCTAGTTTTCAGAATGAGTTGGTTGTCATATGCTTGATTGCGCAGCTCACCCAGTTCATGAATCTGTAGTTTCCTCTCCTCTCTAGCTTTGTCGTAGCTCATGTTACAGTTCTTAACTACCCAATACACCTTATGCTACATCCCTACGGGTAGATGACAGGCCTTCCCATACACTAGCTTGTACAACGTCATCCCGATTGGTGTTTTATAAGCCGTCCTGTATGCCCACAATGTGTCATCCAATCGCTGGCTCCAGTCACGCCTTTCTGGGCTGACTGTCTTGGTCAAGATAGATTTATCTCTCGATTTGACACTTCCACTTGGCCATTAGTTTGTGGGTGATAAGTTGTTGATACCCTGTGAGTGATGTTGTATTTCCTGAACAAAGATTCAACAATTCTATTGCAGAAATGGGTCCCTCAATCACTAATGATCCCTCGAGGGACACCAAACCTGTTGAGGATGTTAGATTTAATAAATGAAACAACAGTTCTAGCATCATCATTTTTAGTGGCTTTCGCCTTTATCCATTTAGAAACATAGTCTACAACCATCAATATGTAACGATTGCGAAATGAACTTTGGAAAGGCCCCATAAAATAAATGCCCCACACTTCAAATATTTCATAAGAAATTATAAAATTCATTGGCATTTGATTTTTTGCACTTATATTACCCACTTTTTGACATTCAGACATGTTTTGCAAAAGAGAAAACTATCTTGAAAGATAGTAGGCCAATAGAAACCGGACTCAAGAATTTTTAAGGCCGTCCTTCTTGCCCCAAAATGTCCACCGCATGTATGTGAGTGACAAAAGTTCAAAATGGAAGGAATTTCATTTTCAGGCACACACCTTCTAAGTAATTGATCTGACCCCAATCTCCATAGATAGAGTTTATCCAAAATATAATACCTACTGTCATGTTTAATCTTTACCTTTTCTTGAGTGGTCAACTCCCCATGGTGTTTACCCGTGGCTAGGAAATTTACAATTTCTGCGTACCAGGGCCTTATTGTCTGGACCAAGAAAAGGTGCTCATCCGGAAACTCCTCTCTCACCGGCTCTGGATTATCCTTTGTCAGGTATCTACTGAGGTGGTCATCTATAAGATTTCCCTTCCTTTCTTGTCTTTAATCTCCAAGTCATATTCCTGTAAGAGAAGAATCCATTGTATCAGTATGGGCTTGGCCTCTTTCTTGGCTAAGAGGAATTTTAATGCTGCATGGTCAGAATATACAATAACTTTGGTCCTTAATAAATAAGATCTGAATTTTTCAAGGGCAAAAATTATTGCAAATAATACTTTTTCAGTTGTCGTGTAATTCTTCTAGGCTTTATCAAGCATTTTGGAGGCGTAGTAGATCACATGTGGATCTCTACCCTTTTTCTGCCCAAGGACAACACCAACAGCTGGGTTGCTTGCATCGCACATCAGCTCAAAGAGCAAGCTCCAGTCTGGCGCTTGTATGATTGGTGTTGATGTCAGTCTCTCCTTCAGCTTCTCAAAGGCCTTCTGACAAGGTTCATCGAAGTTGAACTCCATGTCTTTCTGCAACAGTTTACACATTGGTTCTGCAATCTTTGAAAACTCTTTGATGAACCTGCGATAAAAACCAACATAGCCAAGAAAACTTCTGACCTTACGTAAGCATGAGGGGTAAGGTAGATTTTTTATAGTATCTATCTTGGCCTGATCCACTTCTATTCCCTCTTTTGACACTACGTGGCCAAGGACAATGCTTTGGTCAACCATGGAGTGACATTTTTCGAAATTGAGAACCAAACATGTATCAACATAACTCT
>NBIL01041936.1:0-12538 GCA_002752925.1 Viola pubescens var. scabriuscula
TAATCAGTTAGACAATCAATGAGCTACGTGTCTATTGATATTTTTAGATGGATTTAATCCACCAAGTACAATGGTGAATTAAGCGAATAAAAACTTCTAAAACTAATGTGTGTAATCTCGAATCACAAAAAGGTATCGTCGAGAAGAACAAAACTAAAAAAAAGAATTGATCCAAAGAAAGTAGTTTTCAACTCACTAAACGAACAACCAGATCAAGAATCACACGAACCCTCCACGGCAAAACAAAAAATTAAAACAAAGTGAGCTTTTGATTTGTTAAAATTAAAATTCGATGAAATTATAATTTACTTCCACTAAAAACAAACTCAAAAAAAAATCTTTATTGATTTTCGAACTTGGAGAGGGTTCGTATTGTTATTTAAGAATAGCCTAGGGGTGAATAGGTAGTTAGGGATGACAATTGGATGAGTTTGGGTAAAACTCAATTAATACCCAACGTTATGTATATCTAGGGGTGTCAACCAGACCCGAGACCTGGACCCGGACCTAGGGTTTTGGGCCGGGTTCGGGTCCAGAAATTGGACCCGTTTTTTATCGGGACCGGGTCTGGTCCCGACCCGGTCATTGTCGGGTCCAGTCGAGTCTATCCGGGTCTGACCCGAGACCCGGTAAAAATTTAAACAACGACCTAAATTTTTTCCTTCTTTCTTTCTTCGTTCTTCAGTTTAGCGCAGGCGTAGCCACACACGACAGTAACGACACACCACCTCTGACCTCCTCCTCCAGCAGCGCCGTGAAATTGCCACACCTGAGTCTGGTGACCTGACCTCATTCTTGTCACAGTCCCAACGCATCGTCACCGTCGTCGTCACTATCCCTCCTCCTCATCCAGCAGCAAAGTCGTGCCTGACCTCCTCCTCGTCACTTGTCGATTTCTACTTCTTCAAGGTTACTACCCAAATACTTATCCTAACTTGATCATTGCAGACTTGCAGTAGTAGGTCTTGTTTTGTTTTTAAATTACTTTGTGCCCTCCTCCTTGTTTTGTCTGCCAACTAGTCGATGAAATGCCAATGAAGAAAATCAAGCATGATCTTTTGTTATTCTGGTCAATTAGCTGTGGTTTACAATGAGAATCAATTTCTATGCATCAATATAGTATTAGTATTTGGATGTACGGTTTTTTCCTTCTTGTTTGGAGATCGGAATTCCTTTAGGATTCCACCTTAGGAATCCTTCCACGTGTATTTGTCGTGGTCTTTCAATAATATCACATGTATTTTGCATTTCTAACAAGGAATTTTGTTACCACTGCTTTGTATAGGACCAAAATGGTATCAATAAAAATTGTATATTTAACAAATTAATTAATTTAAAAAAAAAAGAAAAAAAAAACAAAATAAGTGTTTTTTAACAAAGTAAATAATTGGAAAAAGAAAATAAAACAAGTCGGGTCCGGGTCTGGTCCCGGACCCGGGCCGGGATCGGGACCAGAAATTGGCCCCGTTTTTGGACAAGACCGTGTCTGGTCCCGACCCGGGTGTCTTCGGGTCCGGGTCGGGTCTGGCTCGCAGACCCATTTTGACACCCCTATGTATATCCATTGGGTATCCACTAAACTCATTATCCAATAAAATTGTCTAATTATTTTGTAGTTTGGAGTTAAAAGTTCCCAAATCAAAATAAAAATAAAAATTTACAATGATGTAGTTTGGATACCGAAACCCAACCCACATCCAACCTAAGTCCAATAAATTTTAATTGGATTTATCCAAACTCAAACCCCGTCAAACTGGATTTAATTTGGGTTAGGTTTAGATTTGAGTTTGGGCACAAATGGTTATCCCTACTATCAAGTACACTAATTTCTTTTCACAAGAAATTCCTCAAATACTTGGTGTGCAATAGGTGATTTGGATAATAAATAAGAGAGAGAATAATGAAAAGATTGACAAGAGATTTATAGTGGTTCCCTTACACCGATAAGGTATATCCACTACCTAGCGATCACTTATCTCTAGGATTTCTAACCTACACAATGTGAATTTACGGTTCACCTAAAAATCTAGTTTTTTTTTACTTAAGATAACAACCTTTACACCTAGTTTACCAAGGCTCACTAGATGTAATAGCCCTAAACTTGTTCTGGCAGGCAGCCTTGTAGAATGTGCTTGAGGTGGGTTAGTCTAAAATTTATCAACTTATGTCTTTGTTACTTAAGTAACATTACTTTGTTATGATGGTTAAGCTGGTGTTTGTGCTGAATTAGATGCTTGGTTATCGGTTTTATTCTTCTTCTTTCTTGGAGGCTTAGCACCAAGCCCTGGTGGATTTTTGCATGTCCTTGCATTATGACTTGGTTCTAAGCAATTACTGAACTTTAGAAGCAAACCAAGCCTCCTCATCCTTGATGGATCAATGTTCTTCTCACTTGGCTCTTGCATTCTCTTAGTTTTGGGTCTACCACTTTACATTTGTGTGGAATGGAGGTTAGATTGATCAATGGTCAGTAATTGGCCATTCAAATTGTCATGCAATTGGCTCAATTTTATAGTTGTAGGATACTAGATACATTTACTTGCAGTAGCATTCATGCACAAAGTCTTCAAGTTTTAGATTTTTGTGCAGCATAGAAGTCACAACATGATAACAAGAAATGCCAATCATCTCATATTTCTTGCACTCGTAGCTCCTTGAATTTAGATCACAAACAATTGAGTCTTCATACATATACCTTACCTTAAATTTTTCAGTGCTCCCACCAGCTTTCACAATGCATGCATTGGCATCACTTCTTAACTTTTCAAGCCTTGCATAATTCTAGGACAGAACTCAACTTGATATTCAGTCATCCCAATATTCTTCTTATCAAATATAATCATAAGCATTCTCCTAATTGTTTCTAACATGGTTAAAATAAGATTCTTCCTTGCCTTCAGTGCATATGCATTGAAGGTCTCTACCATATTGTTGAGCAACATGTCACACTTGACTGATGTCTTAAAGGCATGCCTAGCCCATTTCTGTACTGGAATTTCCATTAGGTAGTTATACTTATTTCCCCTGAATCCTTTATTATGTCCATATAGAAATTGAACTTTTTTTCAGTACAAGTCGTAGCTGCACCCCGAATGGCATCTTTCATGGTTAGTGAGTTACAAAATTTGGTTTTGAAACTAACCCAAATGTGCCTTGCACAATATCTGTGATCAACATCTAGTAAGTCATTGTCAAAGATATCTTTAAGACCCTACACAACATACTTTTTATTAATTAAACAGATCATATTAATGTCACAATAATAAAGACAGAAATGGACTTCAAACAATAATTATTTTAAAAAAAGAACAGAAAACTAAAGAGTTATACCATTTATCTATTAGACATAAATATCCACATGTTTGCAGGGCCTATGTCATCGTACAATAACTCTATGAACCACCACCAAGTCTTGTAGCACTCTGATTGAACCACAAACCATTCTATATTTACTTTCCCATCCTTTCTAATAGCCACCGGTAAATGGCATCCATCTAAGCCACAACCAACCTAAAAGCTATATATACAGCCACGAATACACACATAAAGGCCATCAAACACATTGTTTTGCACCTTCACCTTTACAGTGCTACATGTATTATACTTCCTAATAGCTCCAGCATAACTCCACAGTAGCGAGTACTGTTCTACCTCCCATCCCTCAATGATCTCCATCGCATATTTCCTTGCCCTTACCATTTTGTCCAAAGAGACTAAAATTTTATGCTCATTATCATATCATTTAATGCATCTAGATCATAATTAGACATGTCTTTGAAATCCACGAGATATTTATTTGCAATCCACCTTGCAAGTATTTTCTTGTTATTCTGATCCTTCTCACATGTATGTTTGTTGATGAACATTTTGATCTGAAAACAACTTTTGTCTGGACCCTCACCCTCAAACTACATTTCTTCGGACATATAGTTGTCACCCTTACCCTCTCATTAGTCACACATTTATAATCAAACTTTGTCTGAATTGAATACTTCTCCAAGGCCTTCCTAAACACCTTAAAACTTGAAAACCTCAAACCGTTGATTGACTTAATCTTACCCTTCGTGTCAGTTTCCCTATTAAATATTAGATAATTGTCATTACCCTCATCATTAGTTCGAGCACTGTTAAGCTCATCATCGTTGCCATATTTTGTCACTTCATAATTACCACAACCTACACCATCAACAACTACAATGATAAGTGCCTTAACCCCAACCTTATTATTATTTTGTTGATGATTAAAATGTTGTGTGCTGAAATATTCAACATTTAGCTCTTCTACAACATTGTCAAATAGATCATCACCCTCATATTTTTCTAACTCTTTAAAGTCACTCAACTTTTTTAAATTTGTATCATAATTATCTTCTGCTCCATTGTCATTATCATCCTCTAAACCATCAATTGTACCATCACTTTCACCATCATAACCATTACCTTTACCAAGCTCACTAGTTGGATCCCCACCAAGCTCGTTAGAATGATCTCCACTAAACCCATTTCTTTCATCTTTTTTACGCCCATTTCTGACAATTCCACCCAACCCGTTACTACCATCAACACCTAACCCACCTAGCACAGTGATTTAGTCTCCACAAAGTCCATTTCTTCCATCTCCACCCAGCCCATTGTCTTCCTCAATGATACAAACATTTGTTGTATCCATTTTCAAGTTGTTCAAGTAGTTTTGAAATTCATTATCACCAGAAATGATATCATTGTTTCAGCCACCATCACTACGACCAGCATGGTCTAAGTCACTTTCAACATGACCATTAAGTTCCAAGTCAAGTAGCATCTTGGAAGAAAAACAATAAAGTACATATAATATCATTTACTGACCCGCAAAATTTTTTGAAAAATAAATTTTCACCACATTAAACAGTAAAAATAATAAAATGATCTAGTATGGAAGAAAGTTAAATCGTATGTAAAGAAAACACCTTAATTTCAAGTCTAAATATATTTATTATTTTATTAGTTAATTGCATACTAAAATATAGTTTAGCTGTCGAAACCCTAGAAGTGTACCTATATGAGTATTATTTTCTTTTCGGGTAAAGGAGAATATGAATCCAACTTTCTTGTTGGGGTTAATTCCAATCGACAATCAATATGCGCAATGTAACAATCTTATCCCAAGATACGACAACCCCAGTAGTCAAACGAAACACAATAGAGACAACCGTAATTTTTAACGTGGAAAACCTCAACAGGTAAAAAGCCACGGGACCAAGTCAGTAACAATCCACTATATGATGATCAATGTGTACAACCAAGCAAAACCCATATCTCAACTATAATAATTATCCAACATACACCACTATCACCAATAGTAACAATCAATCAATCCAATTAGAGAAGAACAAAAAAATAGGTATCTAGAAAAATATCATCAATCATAAGCTAGTAAACGGTCAACACAGTTCACCTTGAAGAACTCAAAGTAAGGTTCGACCCATCAAGAATCCGCCACTAAACGGACCAATCATTGTCCGTTGGTAAACTTAAAACTTGGAACAACTTTCGCTTCTTGCTCGACGTCACTCATGATCACAAAGTATGGAATCAACCGTCACACCTCATTCACGATCTCGACCTCAATCTTTGCTTCTCTTGCCTTGTCTTCGTTCTGTCGTATAAATGTATGAAATACCAACCATCACATCTTTATAAAACTCCTTCAATCACACCAACACAACCTTCCGTAGTGGCGGGTACATGAGCTACATCTCTAAACCCTTAGTTCGGCACACCACAACTTGCATAACTATGTCCATATATATATGAAGCAAAGTCACAATCCTAATCGGTTACAAATCTCAATTCTAATCTCACACAATTTAGAGTCACCGCTAATCAACTTCCTTTTTTTTTTCTTTTTCTTTAACTAAATACTAATAGTAATAATAATAATATTTACATGTGGTCCCAAATAAGTGGGATACCACAACATTCTCATGGGGATGAAAGAATATCCCAACTTTTTTACTCGATTCTTCAAACCTAAATGAAACCCTACCCCATTTATCGCAACCACACCATCATAAAGACAAACATTAAAGCTCAGAATCTCTAAACTTATATTAAAAGCACATACTCAATTGATCTCCCACCACCATTCTTGAAGGTAAGACTATAAATACTGAATGAGTAAAATAAGGTGTACAAAAAGCTAATATTTATTTTACGACCAATAATTGCATTTCGTTCTCTCTCACTGGTTGTGCAAAATTGTCATTCTACGTTAATTTTTTTCTTTGAATTTTTCTGGTATTTAGTACACGCCTAATAAAATTTAGAGAAAAAACTGAGAAAAATATCAATAAAACTATCAACTTATGCCGAATAATTAATTAACGAGTGATAAAATGGAAGGAGTTCATTGTAGACGAAATGGGTTAAATTAAAATTTCAAAAGAAATTTATCTATAATTAACTAGTCATGTAAAGTATTTATTACTGATAATTAAATGTACTTATTTATATCGGAATCATTTTTAGTGAACAGTTAGTCTCCAAATGGAAGAAGAGGTGGCATTTTAAGATTAGATCACAAATGATCAGCTTAAAATTAACATTAAAAATAAAATAGAATCAAGCAATTCATTAGGCAGTGTTAAAAGGAAACACCCTCCCCAATCATTCAATTCCAACTATGCACTGAACTAGAAACTAGAGAAATGGCGGAAGCAGATGGGTTGAACGGAGCTGACCATCCGGAAGCGAGCAAGAAGCGCCATGATCAGGAGGAGACTCTCCTCGCCGTTCTTCAGCGGATGATCTCCATCGTCTTATACTCAGATGGTCGTCTACTGCACCGGATCAAGACTGCTTTTTCTGAGAACGCGCCGTTGCTTAAGGATGCTTCTGCCAACAGTGGGCGCAACCTTCACCAGTGGACTCGCAGGGGCTCTCCTCTCCGCGCTCTCCTCGTCGCCTCTGTCAGTACCTTGTACCTTCTTCCCGTGCTTCTTTATTGTTTAATTTTCTCTCTCAATTTTCTCACGATCTATTTTTTTTTTCCTTTTTGGGTGTTTTGGTTTCTGAATCGGCTGCAGATTGGGTCCATTGTTCTTCTGACCTTCACAGGATTGCTTGTCTTCATGGTTTTCTTTTTGGCGGCTACTGTCAATGCGATTGTCATCTCTCTTCTCATGTCTTTGGCTGCTGCAGGAGGATTCCTTGCACTTTTCTTCGCCTGTGTAGCTGCTGTATACATAGGAGCACTGGCAGTTGCCATCTTTGTCATTTCCACTGCAACCATTTGTGCAATCACTGCCGTTGTCATCGCTACAGGTTTGTTGCCCTTGCCCTTCATTTGAGTATTTGCTGAGTTTCGCTTTCTTCTTATTTGTAACTTGGCTGCAATGGATTTGTAGTAATGAAGACCCATATGTCCTTTCCTAACCTTAAGTTCACAAATTTTGTTAGCGACCTTAGTTCAATGGAGTTGTGGTGACAAGTTATGCAAGAACTAACCTGTACTGTTTAAAAGCCCAGCTGACTATTATCTCAAGAAAGACCTGTTCAAGTAGGTCTCACTAGTACTCCATGCCAAGAAAATGAATGGACTGTTATTCTAGTGCCACAAGGTATAAATGTCTATCCTGAGAGAGAAAAGATGAACATCGTACCCCTTTTAATCAGGCAACCTTTTATGATACTCAACTAAACTTAGCTTTAATGCAAGTTGAGGTTAGCCACGTCGATCCATCCTTATCCTGTTACATATATTATTGGCTAACTGTTCAGGGTTGTCGTGGTTCCTAGTCCTTATTCAGAAGTTCCAGCCATGTTTTCTTCCTACCTAACACCTCAATGCGTACCTCCTAATATGTGCTCTCTAGGTTGCAATTAGACATGGGCAATGACCTACTCAAATCTCCCTCTCTTGACTTGCCCATCACACTTGCACCCTGATCATCTTGCAAGTATTTTCTTCTCATCCTTTACTCCTTGCTTTATTGAAAGTGGATTCCAACATCCTGATCTCATCTCCGCTTATCAGATACTCTTGCTCCATCTTAGTTACCCAACCCTTACTACCATAGACCATACCCAACCTAATTGGGTTTTGGAGAATTCCCCTCTCAGTATGATTGATATTGACTCTTTTTCACTGGCTCTATTCATTAGTTTCACACCATATTACTGATTTTCTGCTGTATATGGACAAGTAATATGGTATGATTGATTTGTTTTAAACTGTATAGTACTGCATTTTTCCCATTCAGCATTTGACGTCAAATGTTTATTAGTGATTTGACAATTGTGTAATTCAGGTTGGATTGGGTTCTTCTGGGCTATCTGGTTAGTGATGAGGAAGAGTACAGCAGTGGCTAAAAACACTTTGAGCATGACTGGGTCTGCAATTTCGGCTTATTCTTCATCCAGGCATACCCGTCAATATTCTGAGCTGGACAAAGGGGTCTGAGCAGAGTGCCATTGCAAGCGTTGGTTTTTTTTGTAAATGATTTTAGCATATTGTGATTGGCTGCTTTTGTGTTGAGCTGTTTATGGGTGATTGTGGTATCGTCTAGCAGTATTATTGGAAAGAACAAAAGAAGCGCAATGTATAGTTGTTATTTTATAATTTTGTCCAGCTTCCTTTTCCTCTCTTGTAATAATCTCTCTCACTTGGTGCGGAGAGCGGGTGGTGGTTCCAAATCCAAAGAGAGATTTTGGCTATTTCTTGTATGAGGATCCTACTACTTCTACTGCTTGGATTGTGTAACTACTGTTCCTTCAGTGATGGAACTTTTTGAAGGTGCCTGTCTGGAGCCAGGATTCTTCAAGGCTATTACTATTATTATTATTCTTATTATTCTTCTTCTTATTATTATTATTATTATTATTATTATTATTTACTTGTATTTGATGTATACATTTCTTATTTCCTTCTTTTTTTTGATAAAGATAGAAATTCCAGAAAAAAAATGATTGTCAAGTTGTCTTATGGTGCCCTTTTGTGATGCCAGCATGAGCCTCAAGTGGTTAAACTTGATCTTATGAATTTCTAAGTAATTATGCAAAAGGATTTAAAAAGTTGTCACTTTTGTTCCATTTTTTTTTTTGGTTTCTTGATTGTAGAATAACTTTTAACCATAAGTAGTTTCATTTTCTGATTAGTGAGTATTCTAAAAGTAAGAGGAATCTGAATATTGTGAATTATGTTTCATTAGGATTTTTGAAAATAAAAAATATAAACAATAAAATAAAATGATTTTAAAATAATTTGTAATTAAAAGGAGAATAATATGTAAACTAGTAGTATTATTGTTGATTAAAATAAACCAAGATTTTATGGATCAACACCACAAGTTGATTTTGTAGAAGGAAAAATAAGTCATTGATTGTTGGACTACAGGATACTGTTTGTTAGAAACCCCAAGGAATTCACTCAACAACACCAAACAAGAAAGATAAACTCCCCCATCGGGGTGATAAAGGTAAACACAGACGCGGGAATAGGGATTTCAGAAACTGGCCTGAGATTTATTGCTCGAGATGACAGGGGGAGACCGATTTTCTCTAGGGCCATCTACCTCCCTCATAGGACAGCGGCGCAAACAACGTAAGTCCTAGCGCTTCGGGATGTCATTATGCAAGCTCAGCAATGGGGGTATGAAAAGATCATCCTTGAGTCGGACTGCCTTCGGAATATCCTAACACTTACCAATGGAGAGTTCCAGTTAAACTACACAGGTCTAGTGCTGGAGGAGGTGACACGGTTGACGTCTATGTTCAACAGCTGCTTTTTTTATGCATATTAAACGGACTATGAATATCCCAGCTCATGAGCTAGGTCAACTGGTTTTGATTTCCGGTTTAGGAAATGGTTGGATAGGGGAATGCCTCGAGGCGATTACACATTTTGTACGTGCAGATTTAAATTAATCTAATCCTCTGTTTTAACTTCAAAAAGAAAGAAAGATAAACTATACAAATAGTGCAATATCTCGAATTTACGTGCTTAATATAAACCGTAAGATTTCGCAATTATTCAATATGAAGCCGTAAGGTTTCATAATTAAATTGTAAAATTTTATAATTAATTGGTAAAGTTTTGTTATTAAACCGTAACACATTTTTAAGAGTTAAGAACTATAAATAAAATCATACAAAAAATAATAATTAGTTATGGAAATAAGTAAAAATAATACGAATTAATTATACGAATAAAAAGAGTGTGCATCACGTGGCAAATGGCCATATGAATCCTCTAAAGTTCTCGGCAACAATAAGGAAAAGAAAGAAAAAGAGAGTGAGAAAAGGCAAATACACACAGAAAAGAAAGGAAAGAAAAAGAAGAAAAAAGAGAGGGATCGGAAGAAGAGAAGAGAAGAAGATGAGAAATTGCTGGGTGATTTTAAGGTTAGTCTTTTTAGTATATTATCTTTTATCAAAATTGATATGTGGGTATCATGAAAATTAAGTAGAAATTTATAAATTGGTATATATAGTTTCCGGCAAAGGAAAGAAGTGACCATGCATGTTGATAAAGTTGAGTTAAATGATGATATTAGATGTTATAATTGATAGGTAGATTGATAATTAATCAAGTGTTGGTTAAAGAAATTAACTAAGATACTATGAATAAGTTGAATTTAAGGGTTAAATGAATTAATGATCTTGAGGGGTGAAATGAGTAGATTCTACAGTTTAATAATTCTAGAATTCTGGTAAATAAATACAGGAAAATAAGAATACAGCCTAGTCCCTAAACTTTATACATTTGCAGATTAAGTCCTTGCGTCAGGACCATAATTGAAAACTTATTTCTAGTTTTTTAATGATACATTTTGAATATTAATGGAGCATTCGAAGTGAGTAGATTTAATACCAAAGTGTATATATATATTGTTCTTGTTTTTTTTTTTTTTTTTTNTTTTGGTAAACATGTTTTTCTTGATTAAATGCACATTGTTTTGATATCCTTAATGTAATGTGCCTACTGATAAATTATGCTTTCGAATGAATTTGTGAAATCCTTATCGAATATTCTTTGAGTGTGCACACATATGTTGTTACCTTCTTAATGGATTACGCTTAATGTTAGATCACAATCTTCCTAAATATTTAAATTGTTTGTTGCACATTCTTGTGAGAATAATGATATATTATGTTATTTGGATGATGTTGAATTTGATTGGATAAAGCTTGTATTAATGCTTGTGTGTTATTTAATGGATAAGACATTCTCATATGATTCTATCACTAACCGTTTTGACATTTGCGCGAGAATATTATGGGAGTACAAGGAGGTTGTGGCCTATCATGATAGAAAGCTTTCAAGCCATTAACCGGCGACGTGGGGGTCAGGAGCACGTCGGTCTGAAGGGTGTTACTCGTTTCGCGAGCAAGTCGATATATATATGTTTCGAGCGTTAACCCTTGTATTTCAATTCTTGGTTGAATTGGCAATATTATTCATAAATATATGATTCTTGTTATATGATGATATTATTCTTAAACATTCGATCTTTGTTACAATTCCTTGAGTACTTAAGTGTTTTGATATTATATTTATTCACCGGTTCCCTCGTATGAGTGTTGTTGATATTTTTTCAAGTTTATAAATTTGTTCTTAAAGGTAAGAGGTCTCTCCACTGTGAGTGCAAAATTTTGGTGTATTTGTTATTTGAAAAATGAGTTAGCTTATGTAATTTGAATTTTAAAGAAATTATGTAAAAAAAATCATTTTATTAATTAAACATATCTTTTCAAAATCGCTTCCGTATTGTTATCATTAATTAGTGACACAAATTGTATAATTATGAGAATTTTATCTCGTGACTTAGTTTAGAATTCTCGAGTTTAAAGTTCAGTTCTAAGTTGCCCGAAATGCTCGTACTCGGCTAAGCAAGCAGCTGAGTGCGGGTGTTACATATAGTTTACAAAATGAAAATCAAAATAACAGAAGCAACCAACTTAGAGTAAAGAAACTCTAGAGACATGGGAGAAGGTATAGTGGCAGTAGTGGCTATGCGCAAATAAATTACACCAAATTCTCAACCAACTCCTGAAAATATTGTTGGCAATTTTAAAATAGGACAAGAAAAGAAATGCATATCTTACACTTCTATTGAGTGTCTTTGAGATACGTTTTTATAAAATTTAGCATATGGGAACATGCGTAAAAACCATAGAGGATTCAAAGAAGCCTTTGAAATCAATTAGCCACCTGAGAGCCGTTGGAACAACAAGAGATACAATGAATCTTAGGAAGCCAAACAAACCAGAAGAAAGGTTCCATCATTCATCCCACATGCATGTGAGCAAACAAGTAACCAAACAAGAGTGTTGCTACCCGATTTTTAACATTTTATAGCATTTGCGATGGGCCGAATAAAAGCCCAGATGGAGAAGAGAAGAGATGTTTCTGCCCAAAAGGAAGGTCAAAGTTGATGGGCCGGCCTATTTTAGGCACAATAAGGATTTTACCACTGATTAACATTTTTATCATATTCACGTTTATTATCGTATCTTATCAATCGTTCATCATTTTCAGCTTAAATCGAGTCCTTACGTG
>NBIL01042215.1:0-13941 GCA_002752925.1 Viola pubescens var. scabriuscula
TTATTTCCTTGTTTATGTTCATCAAATCCTCTTCCTTTGCATCCATTAATCCGCTGCGCTTCCTCAATCTTCTTGAGACGTTATCTTCTCCATTTTCTATCCATATTTTGGCCATCTACTCCTCCAATCCGTCGGCTACAAATCCAACCGTCTAAAGGCTAGATCTCCACACATTCAAGCACCTAAACCTTCCCTTCTTGGAAGCTAGGTCATATCACTTGAACTCATGGCAAAGAATATTGCCCCCGCCAGCAGTTCCACCAATACCCACCAAGATGCTCGAGTAGCTGCCATGGAAAACCAGCTGACTACCATCAAGGGAATGTTACAAAACATGGGGGTAGGGCAACCTGTTCAGATCAAGGCCTATCAAATCTGCAACTTTGTGGATCATGCCATGGATGCCTGCCCATTCATTCTTGACGAAATACAAGTTAATATTGCAGGAGGATACAATGTCCCATATGGTCAAAACTATAATCAGAACTGGAAGCATCCCAAACCCGGTTGGTCGAACAATCCTCAACCATCGGGGCCTAGCCAACAGCAGCAGCAGAATCCATATGGAGCTCATCCTCCTCCTTTCAATATGTATAATTTCATGCCCCGAGCCACTTACCACAACAATCCATATCAATACCAGCTACCACAAGGTCAATCCTTCGTCGTGCCACCGACTGATGAAGTGTTTAATGATAAAAATAAGATTGCAGAGTTAGAGAAATAGATGAGTCTCATGATGGCTGAGATGAAAGAATTAAAAAACAGAGGCAGACTGCCTAGGCAAACTGAAGCAAATCCAAAGCACGAAGCATGTGCTATGAACCTCCGCAGTGGCTATTCTGTGCTTACTCGTGTTCATCCAAACCTCGATGGCCAACAAACTGTTGAACCCGAAGTCGAGCTCCAGACAGACGTAGTGCCCCCAACAAATTCCTTGCCCAAAACAGACGTTTTCCCCAAGATAAAGGAGCCGAAAATTCCAGAGAATATGGAAGACCGCATTCGATCTCCAAGGAATGACAAGAGGTCGCCTGAGTTTACTCAAGAATACATTCACAAGATCCTTGAACCTCCTTTCCCTCAACAACTTGTCAAGTCAAAAAAGGACAAGGAGGATCGTGAGATTTTTGATATGTTTAGCAAAGTGATTGTCAACATCCCATTACTACAAGCAGTCAAGAACGTGCTCAAATATGCTAAGTTTCTGAAACAACTTTGCACAAACAAGTGTAAATTGGCCAGGGTCAACAAGATAAGCATGGGGATCAATGTCTCTGCCTATATTCAGCGAAAAATTACACCCAAGTGCAAGGATCAAGGGATGTTCATTATTCCTTGTAAGATTGGCACAATCGATGTTGGCAAGGCCATGTGTGATTTAAGGGCAGGCATCAACGTCATGCCCTTGACAATCTATAACAGTCTAGGCCTCGGTCCACTGAAAAGCACCCAACTTGTCATCCATCAGTCATCTACCCTGAAGGTGTTATCGAAGATGTCTTGGTGCAAGTAGGCGAGTTCCTCTTTCCTGCAGACTTCTACGTCATTGCCATGGAAGATCCAGACTCCACCAAGCCCTCGGATATCCTTCTGGGTCGACCGTTCTTAGCCACTGCCAGGGTCAAGATCGATGTCCATGACGCTTCTATCTCTTTTGAATTCGATGGAGAAATCATCAAATTCAACATGCTTGAATCCTTGCGATATCCTTCTAAATTCTCCAGTGTGAATTATATTGATGTTATTGATCCATATGTTGATGAAATAGCTGGCTTGCACTCTACTGACCCCTTGCAGCTTGCCCTCGATAGGAGCATCACACCTACGACACTAGATGTCCTAGCCTTGACAGTAGAAACTCAACCAGAGTTGCACATTGTCGTTGCTGCTTTAGAAGAACAACCCTCCATCACCTCTATCTCCCCCGAGATCTCTCCTTACCATGCAGACCACTCTAGGCTTCCTTCCTCTCTAGTCCAGGCCTCGATTCTTGAATTGAAGACTTTGCCCATCCATCTCAAATATGCTTATCTTGGTGCCAATGATTCCTTCCCTGTCATCATATCTAACAAGTTGGCTATGCCCGAAGAAATAGAGCTGATTTCCTTGCTCAAGGAATTCAAGCAAGCCATCGGATGGACTATCACCGACATCAAGGGCTTGTCGCCATCTTTATGCACCCACCGCATTCATCTTGAGGATGCAACCAAGACCGTCCGCCAACCTCAGCGTAGATTGAACCCTCCTATGATGGAGGTTGTGAAAAAGGAAGCCGTGAAACTGCTTGATGTAGGCGTCATTTACCCCATCTCAGACAGCCCTTGGGTGAGTCCCGTCTAGGTCGTGCCCAAGAAATCTAGCATTACTATCACGACCGGGCAAGACGAAGAATTGATTCCCACAAGGATCCAAAATGGGTGGCGCATTTGTATTGACTACCGTCGCCTGAATGCTGCCACAAGGAAGGATCACTTCCCTTTATTGATCAAATATTATAGCGTCTCGCGAGCAAGATGCATTATTGTTGTTTGGATGGCTATTCTGGCTTTCACCAAATTCCAGTCGCCCTAGAAGACCAGGAGAAGACTACATTCACCTGCCCCTTTGGCACTTTTGCCTATAGACGGATGCCTTTCGGTCTTTGCAATGCCCCTGCCACCTTCCAGCGATGCATGATGAGCATTTTTTTGGAATTTATGGAGTATTGTATTGAGGTGTTCATGGATGACTTCACAGTTTATGATAACTCTTTCCCCGAATGTCTCTCCAATCTGAGGAAAATTCTACAACGGTGTGTCGAGACCAATCTTGTGCTTAATTTCGAAAAGTGTCATTTTATGGTGGATCAAGGCCTCATCCTAGGCCATATTGTCTCAAGCAGGGGGATCCAAGTAGACAAAGAAAAAATTGAAGTGATAGAATCCTTGCCCTATCCTACCTATGTTAAGGATGTGCGCTCATTTCTTGGGCACGCTGGTTTCTACAGGCGGTTTATCAAGGATTTTTCAAAAATTTCTCAACCCATATGCTGGCTGCTTCAAAAAGATATCGATTTCATTTTTGATGACAGCTGCAAGGCTGCGTTTGAAACCCTCAAGAACAAGCTCATTTCTACTTCCATAATTCGAGCCCCCGACTGGATGATTCCCTTTGAAATCATGTGCGATGCTAGCAATACTGCTCTTGGCGCCGTCTTGGGCCAGAAGAAGGATAGGGAAACCTATGTGATCTATTACGCATCCAAGTTATTAGATCCTGCTCAGCAGAACTACACTACCACAGAGAAGGAGCTCCTAACGGTTGTCTATGCCCTAGATAAATTTCGCCAGTACCTCCTAGGCACGAATGTTATTGTCTATTCCGATCATTCCGCTCTTAGATGTCTATTGACTAAGGCCGATGCCAAGCCCCGTCTCATTCGATGGATCATTCTTCTTCAAGAGTTTAATCTTTTAATCAAAGACAAAAGAGGGAAGGAAAATCAAGTAGCGGACCACTTGAGCAGGTTGGCAACCCAAGAAGACGATTCTCTAATTCCTGTCCGTGATAACTTTCCGGATGAACGCCTATGTCTTGCCCAAGCTGTCCAATTTTCATGGTTCTCCGACATCGCCAATTTCTGTGCTACTAGTTCCTATCCCGCCGATGCCTCGACATCTGAACGCAACAAAATTAGGAAACAATCCAAGTACTACATCTGGGACAACCCTTATTTATGGAAGCACTACTTAGACCAGATCATCAGACGCTGTGTGACCATGGATGAGGTGCCCTCGATCCTTAAATTCTGCCACTCAGCAATTGAAGGCGGTCACTTCGCCTCTAAAAAGACCGCCCTGAAAGTCTTGGAAACAGGTCTTTACTGGCCCTTAATTTTCAAAGACAACAACATGTTTTGCGCGTCGTGCCCTTGATGCCAAGTGACAGGCAATATTGGAGCCAGAAATCAAATGCCCTTGATGAATATCCACTCTTGCGAGATTTTTGATATTTGGGGCATTGACTTCATGGGCCTTTTTCCAAGCCTCTTTCGGCCATACCTACATTCTCCTTGCTGTCGACTATGTTCGAAATAGATTAAGGCAAAGGCTACCAAGATAGATGACTCCAAGGTGGTGGTCAACTTTCTTCACACTAATATTTTTAACAAGTTTGGAACCCCTCGTGCCCTAATCAGCGATAGAGGGACACATTTCTGCAATTAGGTTATCTCTTCACTTCTAAAAAAGTATGGCGTGACTCATCGAGTCTCCACGGCTTACCATCCCTAGACCAATAGTCAAGCCGAAGTCTCCAACCACGAGATCAAATCTATTCTAGAGAAAGTGGTCAATCAATCCCGCAAAGATTGGAGTCTTAAGTTGGATGATGCTCTATGGGCCTATCGTACAACCTTCAAGACCTCGATTGGGATGACGCCATATCATCTCGTCTATGGAAAGCCATGCCATCTGCCGGTTGAGCTTGAGCACAAAGCCTTTTGGGCAATCAAGAAAGTTAATATGGATATAAAAGAAGCTGGGAAGCACCGCCGTCTACAAATCCAAGAGTTAGAGGAATTAAGGGATGATGCATATGAGAATGCTCTAATCTTCAAGGGCAAGACCAAAATCCAACACGATAAGCTTCTATCTCAAAAATCTTTCACTGTTGGCCAGAAGGTCTTATTATACAACTCTCTCCTCCGTCTTTTTGCAGGAAAACTTAAATCCAAGTGGGCAAGTCCATATATTGTCACGATAATTTTCGATCATGGTGCCATTGAGATCCTAGATCCTGGGAACGGAGAAATATTCAAAGTAAATGGTCACAGGTTGAAGCCTTTCTATGAAGGACTCAAGCCATCCATAGTTGAGGATATGGAGGTGGTCGACCCACCCATCCAGCCCTAGACAGCAGAAATGACGTCAAGGCCTGGACGTTAATGAAGGCCAAGCATGGAGACATTCCATGTGTCGTTCTACCCTTTTCTCCCTCTCATCTCTTTCAATTAAACGTATTGACACTTTTCATTTAATGTTCTGACGCTTTTGTTTTGTTTTGTTTTGCTTTACTTTTTACTTTTTACATTTCCCATGCCAGCTTTATCTGTTAGTTTTACTTTTATTTATTTTATTCCTTATCTAACCACTCCTCATCATTAGTCTCTCTTTCCTATCCCCACTAATATCTCCCTTATTAATTATCTTGTCCCCTTTCTTAGCGATTTATATTCATTAATTGCATTTATCTTCCCTTTATTCCCTCTTTTTGTTTTATCTTCCCCTAACCCCTTTTTAAATTTCAAAAAGGATGTTAGCTTTTTCTTCTTTTGTATTGTAGGCGCAGACCTGGGAATTCAGGAGCTTCCCTCCCTACCTCCTTGCGACACATGGCAAACAAAGTAAAACCAAATCAAATATTTTCTCTCTCCGTCCTTTCCTTTCCCCCACTTTCCTCACTTTCCTGTCTTGTCAGAACTGCCACACCTACTCTCCACACATGTTTTCTATTTTTTCTGTACTATCAACTCCCTTCCTCTCCCAATCAAACACGTAACCACCATCATCGCACTCTTATCAACTCAACCATTCCTCCTTAAGCCATGGTTAGAGTTAAGAATCCCATCCAAAAACCTAAAGGAGACCCATATCCCAAAGGCTTCGCATCAAGCAGCTCAAACTCAAGCTCCTCCTCCCCCATAAAAACCCACTCTTCCTCCAGAGCCGTCTCTCCCATCGTTGCCATTCTTCCTGACAAACCCATCCCGAAAATAGACACGCCCTCACCGGCACCACCACCGTCTTCAGCGCTACCGGAGAAACCAAACTCAAGCTCCTCCTCTAACGAGATCGAAATCACAGGCTCAGTCCCTGCAACGTCGACCATGACTAGATCTGGAAGAGTAGTAAGGAAGAACCTAGCGTTAGCAAGACCTGTGCCCAAAAGGAAAGCTACGGCAGTGGTTGCGCCGGTGATAGAAGAACCGGCAGATGAGATAGAAGAACCAGCTATGACTGAAGAGGACCAGGAGGTTGAAGCTGAAGACACCCTTCTTTTTTATGAAAGCCAGGGTATGGATGAGGTAGATGAAGAAGAGGCTGACACTGATCAAGATGAGGAGGATCAAGGCCTCGAAGATGAGGAACGCAAGATGAGAGAGCAGGCCGAGAAAGAAATGACCGAAAAAGAGGAAAGAGAGAGAAAAGAACGAGAAGCCAAAGAAGAAGCCGCAAAGGAAGCCACCAAGAGAGCGGTGGTTGAGAAATCTCAAATAAAAACCAAGGCGATGGTTACTCCGGCCAAGGCGGATGCGCCAACGGCGGCAACGCTAGTCACTAAGAAGAGAAAACACACCGAAGCGGACAAAGGCAAATCTATAGCCTCGACAACACGAAAGACTCACCTCACGATTAAGGATTCTCCCATCGAGGGCAAGACACCAGCATCCGCATCGAGGCCTCGACCCTAGTCTCAGGTGACTTTTGACCTTTCTGTTTTAAACTTTTGGATAGAATTTCATGATAAAAAATCTCTTGATAAGTTGCATGCTGTGAATACGAAAGGTGTTAGTCAGTGTGCCCGTCTAGACCTAGATTTTTATGACAAAATAGGTATTGGGTCCCGCGTGAGGGAGCTCATAAGGGGTATAAGGTGGGAGTCTCTATTTTTTATCGAAAACCTAACCTATTTTAAACTCACCCTTGAATTCTTTTCCTCTTTCTGGCTGGCCACTGAGCACTTCCGGCCCAAGGGTAAGAAAGGCCCCAATTTGTCTGCGCCTGGTTGTATTAATTTTAGGTTAGCAAGTAAATGGTCTAAAATGTCTTTGGATGATTTTAATTGCTACCTTCACTTTGTGCGTCGAGATGAATTGCTAGAAGATGATTACCAAAATGCTTTGACTATTTTTCTTGCTGATTTTATTGACAAGCGACATTTCGAGAGTTAACCGGCAATCCCAATGCTGAGTTTAACCCTCGACATAGTAAGGCCTACGAAATTCAGGATCTTACCCTGCGGATCTTGCAGTGATTCCTGGCCATTACCTTCGCAGGTAAATTTAATTCTTCTGGCCAGTTATCGCAGCAAGAACTATTCTTCTTATGGTGCATGCACCACAAGAAGAGGGTAAATTTAGGATACTGGGTGGCCGCTACCATCAATAGTATCGTGGGCTCGAAAGAAGGTAGATCCCCTATTCTTGGATCTGTTATAACCGATCTTGCTATGCGTCTTTACAACTTGAAGCCTGAAACCTTAGACTTGCACCCTCATCCTTTTCCCTTCAAGGATCTAGGTCCTCGGACGCTAGACTTGATGGGATTTTTATATATCTCAGAAGGTGTGTTGAGTTTTAGTGCAGGTACAACGAAAAAGGTAGATCAAGTTTTCGGAACCAAGAATGGAGGCATTTTCAATTACCTAGATCTATCGAGGCCCCGAGCCTAGTACGACCAGTCCCAGCCAGCACTTGCATTCTGGCACAGCCTACTCCTACCAGTCATGCCCCCGATGCCTCGACCTCAACTTCAGCACCAGCACCCTCTGGTCCGCTCATTGTTAACTCGCCAACGATTGAACGACTTCTCCAGTCCATCCTCACAGAACTTCAGGCCTTGACGGCTGAAGTGGCCAGGAAGAACCTACCACCTTCTTGATCCCCACCCAAACAATCATGCCCTCGGGCCCCCGATTGAAACATTTTCCCCTTTATTTTTCGGTTGTACTTTTTACTTTTCTTGGATCTTCTTTATTTTTGTACCCTTCTCACATTGAGGACAATGCGCAACCTAAGTGTGGGGAGGGGTCTATCTTCTTGTTTGCTTGTTTTAATTTTCGCTTGACTGCATGTTTATTTTTATGCTTGTTGCATGATTGTATGATTCGTGCGTTTTTAAAATTTTCGGATTTTTATTTTTCGGATTTTGTTAACACTGCCCATGTTTTGAAACCCCTTTGAATGGACACGCACAGTTAACTTGTGCACATAAAAGACAATTGTTGTTCATCTTGTCATGCCCTAGACATACATGTTCTGCCTGTTGACCCTTATAACTGCACTAGGCCTAGACGTTAGTAGTCACAAAGCACCTTGTGAGCACTTTGAGCCTCCATGCCATATTTTTTATCTATGTGATTCAATGCTTAACTAGGCACAAACTAGGTATGCATGATATCCCTGGGTATAGGCACCCTTAGACATGGGAAAGCAACAAAAAGACAAAGACTTTGCATCAATTCTGTTATTTTCTCCATCTCCCTTCCCTTCTTTCTTCTTTTTCGTCATCTTGCCCTCTATTCCCATTCACTCTTACTCTCCTTTGCTTCCTCCTTCTAGCCACTTGGACTAATTCTTCTTTGATCTTTTTCCTTGGCAGGTGAGTAGTATTTGTTGGAAGCGTCGTCGAGGGCTGGACGAGTAGCAAAGCCAAAGTGTGGGGATCCCCCCAGAAGTAAGGTCTCGATGTTGAAAGCAGAAGCTAGGGCAAGCTGCAAAAGAATACCCAAAAGGAAATCAAGCCCTAGCTGAAGTAAGTTCTCAAGATTCGCGCCCCCTTCTTCCTTTAAAAAAAAAATGAGAGAAAAGAAAAGAAACAAAATAATAAAAGGAATAAAAATAGAAGAAGGGGATCAAAAGCGAAAAGCGAAGCAAGAAAGAAAAAAAATCACTACCAACAGTCGTCCCAGCCGTTCCAAGAAAATGTCTCCTCCGCAGAAGAAAAGAAGTCTCGTCTAGCCCTCTACTCTCGACAATATTGTCTCACCACCCTCGATTTCTTTTGCCAAGGGAGCACTCCAGGTTTGAGTTGGTTTCACCTTCTTTTTACTCTTCTCTTCCTTTCCACCTTCTCTTTTCTTTCTGCCCCTTCTTCCACCATTTCTTCCTTTTATCATTTATTCTTTCCTTTCCTACCCCCGATGTGAAGTCTTTTGATTGTTTGATTGCCCATGCATGTGCACTTTAACTCGGATTGATATGCATACTCCGTCTTGTGCTGTGTTACTTGCATTTTTTGAGCGATAAACACTTTCCCATGTTTGCGAGTGAGAGCGTAAATACATTTCTAGTGAGGATTGCTAGTGGCTGGATCTGGTGCAGAAAAGTCTTATCTTTAGGGTCGTTGTCCTTTTGATCTGATGCAGGCGTTCATCTAGGCAGGGTCTGTTTAGTCGGGGCCTCGGCTAATGAGAGTGTGCTTTCTCTTGTGCTATGGTTCGACTGTGTTGGAGGATTGTTCCTCCCTCTTCTCTCCATAGCCGTCGGGCTTCAAAACATTTTGTTAACAAACCAGAGCCTTGCTTCAGCCGGTATCAATCAAGTTTTCTTTCCTTTATCTCTTCTTTACTTGTTATGCTTTCTAGATTTATTACTTATTTATTTTCTAGCATGAGTAGCTAAATCCCACGTTCTTAGCAAAGGTAGTTCGCGGGTTACATGGGTAGTTAAGAGACCAAAACATGCTTAATATGTTCTTAATGTGGTATTCGCTTGCTTGTCATTTTCTTTCCATTTTCATTTAGGGTGATTAGAAGCTTGATCAACTCCTAGTTTCTCCTTTGTGATTATTGCCATCCTTGTAGCTATAACGAAATGTGAGGTTATAAGGTATAGTAGACACCTAGTCCGGAGTCATCATATCGTTTGGTTCAATCCGGCTAGGGCAAGTAACCGACTAGGGTGGTGTCGCGAGCCTGACAAACTGAGAGATATCCTTCCCTAGACGTGTCTTTCCTCTTCTTCATGGGCACTTCGAGTTTAGCCTCCCCGCTTTGTGCTAGTGAGATGCCAAAGCGTAAAGGCTGCCTTTTAACCAATGAGAATGAGAGGCAGCTGAGGGGATGGCGAAGTGTCAAGGCACCTTATATGTGAGAACTGGGGGTTGCTTCTCTTAAGAAGGAAAGCATGGGGTTTCCGGGAGACTTGGCCCCTATAGCACGTCTATTGCATGATAATAGAATATTTGTGCGCCGATGACTAACAAGCCCTCGACGCAACCTAACCTTTGCTAAGATCTCTTCTCCTCTGATTTATTACCTTTACCTATCTATTGTCTACTTGCTCTACTCTTTACTCCTACTTTTGATATTGTTTGTTTGTCGTGCCCCCGATTACTATTTTTATTAGTTAGAATTGTTAGCTCATTTCTCTACCTTGGTAACTTGTTTAGCCAATTAACCCCCCCGTGTTACGTTTCTGTGCATTTATTCCAAGTCATACATCTAGGGCTAGATTTCATTCCTTCCAATCCCTGTGTTCGACCCTATTACTCCTATATACAAATTAATTGTGCATCTTAGTATCAGGTTTTCTTTAGTATTTTTGACGTGTTTCGACGATGCATCATGCGCCAAAGTAGAATTTCGTGGTAAACACTTATACAATCAAGCTAGTACGAAAGTGTTTCAAACTATCTAACAAGGCTTTTGGTAAACTACTAAGGGTGGTGAGAATATGAACATCTAATTGAGTTTAATTGCATTTTTTTATATCAAACTTTGATTTTGATTTTTAGGAGTATGCTGGATGACACGAGATGAGTATCTTGCATAATGATTTCTCTGTGCGTGCGACACACACATAGTTTGCTAGCCCTTCGTTCGTGTTCATTTTTTTCTTCTCATCCGTATCCTTGATCACATGCTCAAAAATGTCATACTCTTCTTCATAATATAACCCCCATAAATTATAACACTTCTGATGGGTGTCATCAGTCCATCAAAGATAAATTTATAAGTTCAACTTATCAAAACCTGTAGATAGTGATAAGAGGATCGATCCACAGAGAATGGTGAGACTCAACACAAGATAAATGACCAGATTAAAACACTTCTACAAATGGTGGGGGTTTTTATTTAAACTAAGAAAATAAAGCAAATAACTGTCTTGACCAAGGGTGAGAGTACCCTTGATCAAGACGCAAAATCAGAAAAATTTCTTGGCCAAGGACGAGAGTATCCTTGGTCAAGACGCGATTCCAGCAGCTAGAAACAAACATAAAATTAAAAGGAGTTCCTGGTAAAGGCGCAAGTAAAGTGATGATTCACAAGTATTCGATCATTGATTCACAAATATTCATTTCTATTTTATAGAATTGCTATAGAATCAAGAGACCTCCCGACTCCTATCTTCCCTCATGTATCAACATCACTCCAGGGCCATATGCGCGTAGGAATAGTGATGCCTTACCAACCAACCCTCATGTGTCGACACCACCCCTAAGGCCATATGCGCGTAGGAATGAGTGATGCCTCGCCAACCAATAGATAGCTAACTGCAGGTCCGCCGGTCAAAGGGTTTAATGAATTGGTAGATAAATCAACTAGGGGAAGACAATTCTAGACCCTCTCCCCAACGTTACTCGGGATGTCACAGGGTCTAAATACCATACTCTCCTACCGTTTCCCGATCCCGCCTATAGCGCGTAAGTGTTTACTTCGATCCCCTTGACCAAGACCAAGAGGAATGACTGTCTCCATCAAATAACCAGGTTGATCAAACACAAAGCTTTCGATGAATGAATAAGTTCAGAGAATAATATATGTAAACATATAAATTAGGAAGAGCAATTTAGATCTCACAAATAACTTGGAATCATAACCAGCTGCCTTTACCAGGAACAAGAAGGATTAGTTAACGAAAGACAAGAAGAAAATAGAGAAAATAGCACACTGAATAAATATATAGAATTCAAGCTTAAAACCAGAAGAAAGGTTGTTGTCGTCCTCCTTGGCCACCGTTACAATGGAGCCAAGCGGCTCTATTATACTAAGCACAAGGTGAACAAAACCCTAATTCTAAGATGGTAAGAGTTCTATTTAGGAAACCACTTCCAAAACTAGAAACAACTTAAATAAAATATCTAATAAAATAAAAAAGAAGTTCTGGAAAGATCCACTCCGTTTTGCCCAGATCCGATTCTGCCCAGAATTTGACTCTATTTTGCTCTTTCTTGCTCAATTCCTCCCGAGCTCAGTTCTCTGCAATTGTTATGGAATTCAACTGAAATCAATAGAATTTTCATTCTTAAATGCATAAGAATAAGTGGTAAAACCACTAAAAATTAGGCTCAATCAAATCCCCCCACACATAAACTAATGCTTGCCCTCAAGCATAAAACACACTAATAAATAAAACAAATAAATGATGCAGAAAATGTAAAACCAACAACTCATGTTCGACTTTAAAGAATCATCTCAAGAAGGAAAGTATAAGGACACTCAACTAATTTAATCCATCCAAGATTAACAAGGTATGTTTAATTCTCAGAAATATCTCGCCCATCACAACAAGAACCAATGATAATCAACTTTAGATTCAAGAGACATGAGAGGAACGAAACATTTAGCTTAAGTTCTCTTTGTCTAGCCAAGGGTCCAAAAGATACCAGAGTTGCTGACACAGGCAAATGTGCACACATTAGAAAGAAAATAAAACATATAAGCACAGAGTGCTGCCAAGTCATGTCAGCATTGAGATCTTTTATTTGCCCTCATTGGAGTCTTTTGAGCATGATTCTTTTTCTGTGTTTTTCTGATTTTTCTTTGTTTTGCTCACAGATTTTCTTTTTCAGAGCAGCGTTTGTTCTTTTTGGGCACACTAACTCCCAGAACTTTCACTTTCTTGCTCTTCTCTTGCGGATAAATAAAATAATTAAAGCTCAAGTAATAGACACCCACAGCCTAGCTTGTTCGGCCCAGTAGTAAGGGATTAGCTAGATGCACTCCGGGGAGTTTTGCCTATAAAAGGGGTGATGGTGCCGAATCACCAACACCGTGCAACCCCGTTGGTTCCAGATAGAGTCCACACAAGCATGTAAGAGAATAAGAGACTCTACAGGCAATGCAGAATTAAATACTGGCAACTCTGAGTATGATTTGTTCACTTAGTCAAGACAGAAAATAACACTCTTGGTCACTTGGCCAAGACATTTCCTCCAAAAATCAACTCAAGTTTTAAGCTAAATGATCATGATTCTACGGTGATAAGTGAGAATTACTAATATCAAACATATTACACGGTGGTTTCCTTGTTAATAAAACATGGATCAAAATTGTTGAGTGTCAAAGTATTTTAGGAGTTGAGGTGAAATTTCAAGAAGAACAAAAAGTTTAGTTTTCATGCAATCAAAACAAAACAAAGACCATGCAATCCTAAAAACACACAAAAATCAAAAGAAAAAATCATGCAAAAATTAAAATTTAAACCTAAAATTGGAAAAAGTTAGTTAACACGTGCAAAAATATCAAAGACACACAAAACACAACAACACACAACTCCTCACCCCACACTTATCGGATACATTGTCCTCAATATGTAAGAGAAGAAAGACACACAAGCACACAAAAATAGAAAATAAAATAAAAATAAAAGAAAGAAAAAGAAAGAAACAACTTGGGGCAAGGTCATCAACAAAAGCGGTGGAGAGAGCGGAGCTGGATTGGATGGGGGAAAGTAGAGTCAAATTGCTGGAAGAGATAGATCCCGAGAGCCGCGTCTTGTATTGAGGTGGAAAAGCAACTTTAACTGTAGATTTAGGAAGGTGATTGATAAGAGCCAACCTTGGAGCTCTTGGAAACCCGGCGGTGATATTGGCCAAGGCATGGATCTAGCTCACTTTGGGAGATCAGAGTGAACACTTGATGAACAATTGTTAGGAGTAGAGTTGGAAATGTGGAAGTATTGGTGGAGAACGAAAAGGAAAGATAGATATATGACCGCACCCGTCGCGAGGCGCAGAATCAAGAGTTAAATTTATAAGTCAACTTCTGACTGTAAATAAAATAGATTCGAGTACAGAGGCAAGAGGATCGATCCACAGAGAGCAATGGACTAATCTTATCATTTTTCTTGTGTAATATCAGGTGTTCCTATGGGATAACAATAATGAAAATAAAAGTGAGAACGTAAAATAAATAGAAGCAGTTGGCAGTCTTGGCCAAGGACGAAAGTATCCT
>NBIL01042260.1:0-14977 GCA_002752925.1 Viola pubescens var. scabriuscula
GTGTTGCTGGGTTTGGGTAGTGGAGGCTGACATGGCACGAACAGTGATGTGGCACATAACGGTGGTCAACGGTGCCACATTAGATTTCTGTAACAATAGGGTTGAGATTAATTAAAATAAAAGTTCAGGCAATTAAATAAAATATTAAAATTCAGAATTATTTTATATCATTTTTTCGACTTATAACGCCATTATGCGCAAAAAGTATCTACCTTTTCACTTTGACTAATTACCTTCCCTAACACTAACATATATGAGAGCATAAAATTAACGGGCATCATTTGAAATTCCTGTGGCTCACTTATTAGGACAGGATACATATCCTACTTTGCGTGAACAACATGTTTTTGTTGTTCCCTCTATGGCAAAACGATAATAGTTGCTTCTGGATTTGTATTCTCGCTAGAATCATGTATATTTTTCTACTTAATTAACTTTTTATTTTGAGTGTATATTACAAGCCTCACGTTAAATAGTTTCATGTAACAAATTCAAATCTCAAATTCGAGTCTAAAAAATAAAAATAAAAATTATATTGAAATAGTTATTTTTTTAGGAGTCTGCATACTCGAACGAGATTAATCTTCTATCCGAAAGGATATATAAATACCCTCATTATTTAAAAAAAAAAAAAACATAATGATGTTAGAAATTTGAATCATACACTTGTAAAATTAATTGAAGAGAAGACTTTTAATTCTTAGAGATTTACTTAATTAAATCCCTGCCCGATACAAGGCATAAGGGGGTGGAGTGAGATTTCAGAAATATGAGTAGTATATAAAAAAAGAGTTGCTCAACCATTTTTAAAGGTTCTTTTACAGATTTGACTTTTGGAATATAATGTTTATTTACAGGTTTAATTTTTGGACCGAATGAAATAGTTTTGTGACGTAACGATTAAAGATGATCGTTTTCTAATTCCGATTCCAAAATTGAACCGGCTTTCAAACACGGACTCGGTCTGCTTCTACTTTCAAGTTTCAACGCCAACGCGGCAACCATATTCTTACAATTAGCCCATAAACAACAACCGGTTTACGAATAATTATTTCAATCTTATAAGATTTTGTTTGAGATATGTTTTATAGATATTTTAATAAAAAATAACCAACAAAAAGGCTAGTGCACTAAACTCATAAACAAATGGTGTGAAAATAAGAAAAATATTTGATGAATGATTATAGTAAAACCACATACATTATAAAATATTGTTTTTTTGTAAAAAAATATATTTTATAGATATTATAACGACGGTAAAAAAACTAATTAGCTCTTAATTTAAGTTTTATTTTTCCCTACGATTAAAGTTATCCGAAAAAATTAGAAAAAATAACTACTATAGTTACTAAACATTAAAAACAACTTTAGTTGAATACTAACCTCAAAAAAAGTTAATTATATGGGTTTTTTTAACCCACTTAATTTTTAGTGTCCTAACTCAACCGATTAATGTAAATTTAAAATTTATCGTGACTTGTGAGACCCGAAATTAGCCCACTTTTTCTCAAAAGTTTAATTTTTAGTACTTATTTTCACAAGATTTGAACTTAAAATTTTAATTAATTAAAAAAAACCTTATGCGGTTGTGCCAACTCATGTGAGCCAATTTGGGTTTGGGTTAAATGGATCCTTTCATAACCCCATTTTCATAAGGTAAAGTAGATAGACAGCTGAACCCAAAAATCCCGCTAAAACCCCGTTCCATTAACCGCTGCTCACGAGTCAGGTGAGGATTTTGAAAACGGTTGGTCACCTGCATAAAGTGTGTAATGGCTATACGTACACGCGCCACTCACGCTCCCCACACGATCCTCATCATCCTGCACTCTCCTCCCTCGTGATCCATTCTGACCACCTCTCTGCAAAAAATGGGTCCCCATCTCCTCCCTCCATTTCAAACTCTCCTTTCTCCCCTCGTTCTCCTCCCTCCATTTCAAACCCAAACAACACGCAGTCGCGCACCACTCCATTAAATAAATTTTAAAAAATTCTCCATCTCTTTCTCACCCACTCCCCCTTGACTCCGTCAGCAAAAAAAACCAAAATCCCCAAAATCTACCTTCCTCCCCTTGTTTCCCCACTTTCCAACGAATTGCAACGACATCCACAATGAAATGCTTCCATTTCTCCAACGGCGAGCGGAGAGACGACGACGATGACGACGGCGGTGTGCCCGTTTCCAAAGTTTCCAGAGTGTCATGGGCGCGGTCGTTCAGTGTTGCGTCTAGTAGTACGGATGCTATGAGGAGGTCCGACCTTGATGTCTCCGGCGAGTCCTGCTACTCCTCGTCCAGGGACTTGTCCGACTCGGTCGGGTTCTACGAGTTCTTATCTCAGCGTCGGGCAAATGATCTGCGTGTATTCACTTTCGCCGAGCTCAAATCCGCCACCAGAGGCTTCAGCAGAGGTCTCTTGGTTGGCGAGGGAGGGTTCGGTTGTGTCTATCGCGGCGGTGTTAGGGTTCCTGGTGAGGGTACGAAGATGGATGTGGCAATCAAGCAGCTCAATCGCCATGGTTGCCAGGCATGGATTCTTTTTCTCTCTTTTTTTCTTCCATTTTTGCTCCTGTTTGTCATTAATGTTTCCATTTTTGTCCATCTTATTATATGATTCTGGTGTATCTTTTTAATGTTTCTTGTAATGTTTCTAGTAATTCAGGGGCATAAGGAGTGGATAAATGAAGTGAATTACTTGGGCGTAGTTAAACACCCAAACCTTGTGAAATTAGTTGGGTATTGCGCTGAGGATGACGAGAGAGGGATCCAGCGCCTTTTGGTGTATGAGCTTATGAAAAATAAGAGTTTGGAAGATCATTTATTGGCTCGAGTTCCTACAACACAGCTATCGTGGATGGCCAGATTGAAAATTGCACAAGATGCTGCAAGTGGATTGGCATACCTCCATGAAGAAATGGATTTTCAGGTATTAGAGTCACTTCCTGTTTTGTTTCTAGCATCTTTATTCTTAAATGTGAACGGCATTGTAGTGTGTTTGCATGGTGATGCTTTGAATTATATTGTTGGATCAAATGATATAGTTGGTGGAGTTTGTGATCTGCATTGGTGTTACGATGTGTTTGTCATTCGTATATCTGCGTTGTACTACTTGTTTTTGTTAGTTTTGGTATGATGACTTTGTGCTATTTGTAGAGTTTTCTGGTTCTTCAGTCGACTAATATGTTTCAGATTGGGGTTGTGTTTGTATAGCTCATATTCCGGGATTTCAAAACATCAAATGTTCTTCTAGATGAGGAGTTCAATGCAAAGCTTTCAGATTTTGGATTGGCTAGGCTGGGACCTCCAGAAGGTCTTGGTCATATTTCAACATCAGTAAGTTGTTTCTTTTCTATTTTCTTTCGGTTCGGAAGTGTACATGGCAAAATTGGTTGTAACCCCACAATTAGGATGTCCATAACTTCAGATGAGATACAAAATTGATTTTATACTGATGACTGTTTTTTTCAGAAATTTTCAATGCAAACCTTAATAATCGTTCCTTTTTGGCTGTTTGAAAGGACATATTACTGATGGCTTGAAAATGTGGGTGATTCTATTGTTATGCACTCTTTAATAATCCTTTCTTTGGTAGGAGTTGCAAGTCTTTGATAGACGGGTGAAAATATAGTGTTAGTGTATGGGCGATGTATGCTACCATTCAACTTAGCTTAACATATCAGACAATAAATTAGATTTGTAGCATACAGACTGATAATCATCCACCCACTCACACATGCATATGCAGTCTTTTTATGCAACTATGGTTCATTTCTGTGGAAAGGGATTCGGTGGAGTCCATTACTTGCTTTTCCCTTTTGCTGTATAAGTCTTTATTTACACACTAAACTTTTTAATTGCATTTTTAAAGGTGGTGGGCACAGTTGGTTATACAGCTCCAGAGTATGTTCAAACAGGCAAGTTGACAGCGAAAAGTGATGTGTGGAGCTTTGGGGTGGTACTTTATGAGCTTATCACGGGAAGGCGAGCAGTTGAGAGGAATCTCCCTAAGGGCGAGCAGAAGCTTTTAGAATGGGTGCGACCCTACATTTCAGATTCAAAGAAGTTCCACCTTATTGTAGACCCACGGCTTGAAGGACAGTATTGCATCAAATCGGCTAAAAAACTAGCAACTCTAGCGAACAAGTGCCTAATGAAGCAACCAAAATCCCGCCCTAGAATGAGTGAGGTAGTGGAGATTCTAAGAAATATCATTCAAGAGACATCATCTCCAGATGAAGGAGATAGCTCTGAACCTGTCCCCGGAGTCGAAGATGCCAAGGAAGAAACAGTTGGAGAGAGTCGAGAGACAGAGCCAGGGTCTACCAAACAAGTAAGTGGGTATTTGAAGAAAGTTTTTGAGATGAGAGAAATAATCAACTTGAGAAACAGATCGATTGGGAAATTAGATTGGAGAAATTGGACACCTGGATTGGTAAAAACGTTGTGATCGGCTCTCAATCTGTTCCAGAGAAGTAGCAACAGTACACCCCTGCTTCTCGATGCCAATGTCAGGTGAATTGAAGCTCATTGTAGGGCTTTTGTAAATGGTTGAATCGAATTTCATTACATATATTAGTAAGATGTAAATGTAGGTCTGTAGCGCCTCCAGTTGGGATAAATGTTTCTGGCGAAGTATAAGTTCATGGCTCCCAAGCTATAATATGTAGTGTTTTTTGCAGAAGAAGCTAGTTTCTTCCGTTTACAGAGTAAAAGGTTGAGGAAGAAATTGGTTGATCTGGTAAAAGTTAGTGTCCAACCAATAACCGCGCAGCCTAGTAGCTCATCTGCTTTCTCTTGTTTTATAAGCAAGCAAAAACTACCGAAAACTACCTGCTTACAGCTTACTTACCACAAACCAATGATACACATCTAGAGAATGAGTGAGATTGGTTATATCTGAACAAAAAAGAATATAATAATTATGAAATACATAAAATACAACAAATACAACAAATACAACAACCCAGCTTGGGCAAAGGTAAGCAAGTGTGACAGAGCTAACTATATACGCTTATACAAAAGCACTTGCATCTCTGATTTTGAAGCTTCTTCCAAGTGTTCCATATACCGTCGGAAATCTAGATCGCACACTGCATTGTGCGCACTTGTTTTGGACCTGAAAATTCTTGTCAGCAGGTAGGTTGGTTCCTGACTACATTAGCCAATACGATACACAAGCTGTACAACCATTGGGACATACACATGGGGATGCCCAAGAATTTCTAACATAGCTGCTGAACCGCCTGCCGAGTTAAGGTTATAATAAAGACATGCTGCTTCAAGGTACTTTCATACATAAAGAGGGGAAGCAGAGGGTCGTGGATAAGCAACCCCAACAGCAGTTTTCTTTCCACCACTACTGACATCATCTGCGCTTCGTCTACGCATCCTATTTGCATTGTTGCTGCTTCCATTTTCATTGGAATCCTGGAGTTCTTCCAGTGCAGTCACAACCTCATCCATGGTTGGTCGAAACTTGGGGTCTGTAGATATGCAACGCGATGCAAGGGTGGCTACCTTATAGGCAGCATCCATCGAATATTGCCCTTCAAGACGATTGTCTAAGATACGGAAGATCTTACGCTTATTTGCTAGGTAGGGTTTGGCCCATTCGACTAAGTTATGTTCACCGGATGGTCGATTCTTATCAACTGCTCTTCTGCCAGATAACATTTCTAACAAAACAACTCCAAAGCTAAAGACATCACTCCTGGTGGTTAAATGACCTAGTCAGAGACCAAATAAATGATTTATCAGAACAACTGAGTAAAACAGCATTCTTAAATAGGCAAAGCTTGTATATGACTTGTCAAACGTAACTGGAATGCAGAAAGTTGACTTGAATGGTCAAAGCAAATGAACAATTAACCAGCAAGCGAACTCAAAGATGGAACAATACCTGTGGCTAGGTATTCTGGAGCTGCATATCCATACGTCCCCATAATCCTAGTAGAGACATGACTCTTATCGCCTGTTGGGCCATCCTTGGCTAACCCAAAATCAGAGAGTTTTGCATTGTAGCTCTGTAATAGTCACCAGAGATTCTTATGAGTGCCAATAAAAGGTAAATAATTTTCTGAACAATCAAATAAATGTTGTATCAGTTTCTGATATAATACATACCGAGTCAAGCAGAATGTTAGAAGCTTTAAAGTCTCTGTATATTACTTTTGTTTCAGCACTGTGAAGAAATGCAAGTCCCTTAGCAGCACCAAGCGCAACCTTCAAGCGGAGACTCCATGAAAGTGGTTGGAAATAGGATCCTCCTAATAAGAAAATAACAGATTTTGAGATTTGTGAATTTTAAAATTGATCAAATGTGTTGTGGATCAGAAATATTAAGATGGAACAGAAAGAACTCACTCCTAAAAAGATGATTTTCCAAGCTGCCTCGAGGCATGAATTCATACACCAAAAGCCGGTGTTCATCCTCTAAGCAATACCCAATCAGTTTAACAAGATGAGGATGATAAAGCTGCCCCAGAAAATTAACCTCTGCCTGAAATCATGAAAACCACGAGTGATGCTCTGGACCATGTAGTAGTAGTAGACCAAGCTCAAATGTAACGACAACATAAAAAACCGATCATGTTACACTGACTCTACTCCACTTCAAATTTTTATAGGTTCTTCAAACCAAATGAAATCAACTATTATCTGCCGGTGCAATAATAAAATGAACTCACCAACCACTCACTGTGACCTTGAAAACTGTCTTGATTAAGCCTTTTCACAGCTATGACAATTCCAGTTCCAGGCTTCGTGGCAGAGAATGAGTTTTCATCAATCCAACCCTTAAAGACTGAACCAAAACCACCTTCTCCCACGACACTATCAGGACGAAAATTCCTGGTAGCCATCTTGAGATCAGAGAAACAGAAATTCTTCAGATTCGTGGACTGCAAGATCTCATCCTCACTCCGAGGAGTCGGAGGAACTGAAAGAGATGAGTGCTTGCTACCATTACTACTCAGATCATTCCCATCTGTGCTAACATACTTAGCACTCACCCCTGCAAATGTACACACGTAAACCCTCAATAAATTGATTTTTTTACCAACATACCACATAAACAAATTTCTAATCCTCTTAATGAATACCACAACATATCAATAAATTGCCACAACACATTGCCCATGAATACCTATTCTAACAAATGTTATCACAGAGAAGCTATAATGCAAATGCATGGTCGATCACCGCGAACCCACCATTGAGCTGAAATTTGTACAGCTTCAGAAAAAATAATGAGCTGGCAAAAAGATCTTCAGGATCAAAGTTTTCATTTGTTTGCATGCAATTTGACAGCAACCAACCAGAGCATAATCACAAGCTACATCCATTAATTTTCCAAGGCTATCTAGTTAAGCAGAACTGGAGTTATAACAAAGTACGCCTACCCAAACTTAGGAAGAAGCCAATGTCTAAAACAAGGCAAAAAGAAAGAAACAGCAATCTCCAAACAAAGAATGGCACAAATGGTCAAGAAATCAGCAATCAAGTTTCTTAAAACGTAAATAGGCAGCTCACTCAAAACAGGAAATAAACTACCATGATGAAACAACTTTAATCAAACGGCCAAAAGCTTCATAATTCAAAATCGAATAGGCATCATCAAAAGGGCCTCAATCGAAAGTGTAGGAAGATACAGTTACCTGTATTAAATGGGCTCTCTGCCTTAATTTGGGCGCTCAAACAAATCCCCATGGAAATAAATCAAAGAACAAGTTATGTTTCTCTGAAATTACTTCCTACAAGTAAAATCAAACAAAAATCAGACCTGAGGTCCACAAAAAACGCTTAATGAACCAAATTTATCAGTAGCGCATACAAAAGAAGGTTAGATCTGAAGTGAGAAACGAAAACCATTTGTACAAACGCAACAGACCTTCCTTACCTTTCTAAGGAAAAAAGAAAAGAAAAAGCGTGCACAAGAAAAACCAACAATCAATTACCTTTGACAGCGACCTATAATTATACAAGTCTTAAAACACATAAAATTGGAAAAAGGAAACAGAACCCATGAAAGATACTAACTACCCACCTCTTGTTTCGTTAGCCCAACAGCAAATCACAGAGAAAGAAGCAGAAAGTTTCTATCTTTACAGTGAAGAGAAAGAGAAAGACAGAGGGAGAGAAAGAAGGGCCAACAGGGTTGACTAGGTTTGAGCTATAAAGCTTAAAAGCTGGAGTGGCGACACTAGTATTTGACAAGTAGCAGCACACAGAACCCACAAACTTTCTAGTAGTAATTGCCTAATTGGTTCGGTTGGAGAGAGAAAAGGGGTCATAGCGGATAGCCATTAATGGCGGGCTGGGCTGGTCCCGCTTTTTATCTTTAACGTTTGCTTTTATTTTATAATTCTTTCATTTCATTTTCTGCAATTCAGCTCAGCTGCTTTTGCTTCTGATTCTGTTTTTCTCTCTCTGCCTTGGCTCAACAGGTTTTTTGAGAAAGATAAGCCAGAGAAGATAATAAGCCTGCAAAGCGCTGCTCTACCTTTCCAAGCCGTTGGATTATGTTTCATACGATAGAATCCAATGGCTTGGGCCGCTTGGCTTATAGTAAGATTTTTAGTAACCAGCTTTCATTTTTTGTATTTTTTTTTTCGAATTTTTAAATGAATTTCCCTCTTTTGTGGATTTTGTTCTTAATTGGTTCCGTGCGGAACAATTTACTAGTTAATTATTCAACATCTTTGCTTTTAAGGGACACTTTCAAATTTGTTCCATTCAAACATTTATATTTTATTATCAATAATTTATTTTACGTGCGTATCTTAATTTTATTAGATTCAAATTAATCTCGTTAATTTTTTTATACACAACAATCAAACGTGACATTTTACTTAAAAGATGAAAGTGTTTAACTACTAAGTACTAACACCAATACCAATCGTATATTGTTAAGAACACGTGAGATAAATGAGTGGAAGCTCAAGTTAGATTGAGTGTCATCCTATATTTAATGACTGAATTATTTATTATTTTAAAAAATAATAATAAAATTGTTATGTAAGACAAAAGATGAATTAGTTACAATATTATAAAAAGAAAGAACAAAATATCTAGTAAAATTATAATAATATATGTGAGATTCCAAAAGAATTATAGGATTATGAAGAGGTTTTGTTTTGAACAGTGGGTGATGGCTACATGTCATGTCATGTGTCGAATTGCAGAAACAAAAACCATAGCGAAGAATGGCTTTATGTAAAATGTTGTGTGTATCTAGTACTATCTAATATGTATGGTATGGTCTACTAGTGGCAAAAGGGACCGACAGGAGGCAACTTGTCTTCACCAGTTCCTAACTTATGGTCACCATGTGATGATGCATTGCGCATTCTTGCATTACTATTTTACTTTGTTTTTCTCAAGTTTGCACTCTTTTTTTCTTGTGTAACATAAAAAAAATCATGGCCATTACATATTATATAATATATTTGATCTATGAAAAAAAAATATTATAAACCGAAAATTACAACTCTCTTTGCTAGAACATGAGCAACGTGTTTACATCTCTACGAACATAAACAAAAAGTATATGTTTGAAATATGTCGTGGAAAATATAACTTTAATAACATATGAGTACTCTAATTGAATGAAAGTATATGAGAATTTATGGACACAAAAATATATTTAAATCAGTGGCTTACATATTACTCCAGCAACAATGTACAATAATATTGCAGTGCATAAAACGTTGCTTTTTTAGTAAAAAACATGAAATGATTCATTTGATCATCGTACTACTTACTATACAGTACATGATTTTTATAGGCTTTCCTTGACAAAGGAGTGAATGGACTGAAGTGAAGTGCAAAACGCCACAAAATGGTTTCCTCCTCCTACTTAAAACAAACAGAAGGCTACAAAAAGAATCTAGAAAAAATATATTTACTGATAAATAAATAGGAAAGTGACCGGACTTCACTATCATCATCACTTAATTACCATTTAAATTTTATATTGGAAACAATAAAACGAATAGAAAACAGAGGGAGTAATTTATTATTATTATTTACGCGGTGAAAATGACCTACAAGGTGAATTCTATAAATTTCAATTTTAACTTTGGAGGTGTTTAGTCTTGGATTTAAAATTTAAGATTTATTCAGTTTAAATTTTATATTTGATTTCTAAGGCTTGGTATTTTAGAGTTTCCGCATTACGCGGGCAGTCCAAATCTTTGCTTTTGCTTACACAAAAGTGACGTATTCACGACCGCCACCACATCGCACCAGACGCGATCGCAGCCGTCCAATGTATAGAATTAGAACTTTCCATTGGAGGAAAGAAAAAAAGTATTTCATTCTAAAAAAAAATTACTAGGATAATGCTACGCTTAGCTGTGCCTGTGATGAATCTGATGATCACGTCCCTTTGACTTTTATAACAATACACAGGTCAAGCTGGTGGGCCCAATGGGTCCACGTCCTCTGCCAACACATGACAAGCCGGCTTCAGCTTCGACTTCAGCTTCGGCTTGGAATGAGCTGGTAACCCCAAACCAGTTGCTGCTTTCTTGGGAAAGTGCTTTGTGGCAAAGTCAAAACTTAAAAGTGCTTTTATTTATTATTAGTATTGCTGCTGCTGCTGCCGGTGCATGCCCAAGAAACAGAAGTAAATTCAAACAAAGATTAGATCATTCTAAAAGATTAATTTAAGTTAAAACTAGATATTATCATTTTTTACACATAAAAATATCCACTCATTTTCACCCTATTATTTTTCTTTTATAAGTTTTTTTTCCCCGTGTGGATAGAAATTAGAATAGACACGTAATGTTCGGAAAATTCAAATTTCAAGAGTGGACGACAAGTAGCAGCATGGTAGTTCAGTGTAAGCATGACATCTGGATGTCTTTGGTTAGTAGTAGTCCATAAGCTTTATTTATCCGATCATATATGTAAACATCCGATTTTTATAATTGGAGGTGAGATTTAAATTTGAGCTCAATTTTTATTACTACTATTCCCTCCATTTTTTAAATAAAAGAAATCGGAGGGAGTATATATTTAAATAGGGTAATTGGAAATGTTGAATTAATTAATATCTATCCAAATTATTGGATGTTTAAGAATCAACAAATTAATAAGTTAACAATAATCTGCCCTCCTAGCCGAGTGCTGACTCTCTGGTTGACTATTGGTACGTGGGTATGGTTGACTTTAAATGATATATATATATTTTTTTTAAATAAAAAATAAAATAGGATTGACTCCAAGTGGACTAGTGGACTCTAATTTTCTTGTCCAAAAATAATCAATGACCCGACTCCCATACCTCACTGATCACAAAGAAAAAACACTAAAAGAAATTAAAAAATCCTATAACTCGTCCTGGCCACAAACTCCATAACCCTCTCCTTTTCTTTTTATCAATTCATTTTGATGGATAATTTCATAAATTTGAAAAGAAGAAAAAAAAACGCACCATCAATCTAAACTAATTTGTGGTATTTCATATATAATTATCGTAAACGTAACAAGAATTACCAAATTGCATCTAAAGTTATAAGTATTAAATCTGGTTGTAGATGCCTATAAAAAAAACTGATGGAAAGAACAAACCCGGCCCAAATACGGAAAGCAGCCCATTATAGGACTAGCGGTGATCGCGTACAACAAATTGGTACCCCATGGGCCTAATGGCTACTACTATACCATCATCTGGCCCATCAATTTAAAAGAGAGAGCCCGGCCTGTGTGATGAAAGGAATGAGATTTAGTTACATGCATATTTCTTTTCACACTGTTTAGTGGTAAAAATAAATTTGACAATTTTAAAAGAAACTCCATCAACTGAAAATCCCATTCAAGGAGCATAATTTTACAAAACATAAAATAAAATCTATCATCTCATGAACGTCAACCTAATTACGATCAATTTCATGGAGTCACAAAACTAATATGGTCCAAGTGGTACCGATGGAGCAAAGTGCAAACCTAATTTGTGTTTGAATTTGTATTAATATTTTTGCTACCAGTAAAACAATCAATGAGCTACATGCATATTAACAAAGAAATATAATATTAAAATTACTTCTTGCTAAAAGTATTATGAATGGTTAAATGATAAGAAACACATGCACTTTTATTTTTTTTAGATAGCCATCTTCTTTATTATTATTTTTGTTTAATTACGCTCCTACCATAATAAAAAACTTTGCATGACACACTGCATCGTTAATTGTTGTCACGTGATAACATGTCACATCAACATACATGATGACTTGATACATGTAAATGGTGATGTGATCTAATATTTTTTTATGTAAATTGAGTGATATAATTATTCAATCACGATACGAGTGTGATTAGATAAATAATTAGAGTAAGAGGTAATTAAATAAATAATTAGGGTAACCCATCATGAATTTATTATTTTTTTTTTGGTGACTTTAATTTCACATTTCCATGAATTTTAGCTTATTCTTAATTAAAATTTTAAAAATAAATGTATATACCGGCGGACAAAAAATGATCAACTTTAGCTAAAATTTATTATTTTCATCTTTCTAAGGATATAATTCTTGTTGTATATTTTTACAACCACATCTTACATCGAGTCGAACCGTATTGAATCAATAGGGGAATGGTTGGAAAATTAGTAGTTTTTGTTTTGATTTCGCGCACTTCCATAATCAATTCAATTTCAATAACCATATAATTCTTCAGTTAGAAAGAACTTTGGGCATGTTTGGCACTCAGTTAAGAATCCCTCCTAAGTCCTACTAATGCTTGGATCTGCATCTCAGAATTTGGGCCGCCATAGCCACTGATAACTGACAAGTGACTAACTAAAATCGCAGAGGGCACGAAATCGAAAAGCAACCCATTATAGGACCACCCTCAATTGCGTACGAGGGGACTGTTTTTGGGCGAGCACGAAAAAAAAATACAGCAAATTTCGTGTGGCATTGATACTGTCATGGGCCATAATTGAGAAAGGACCAAGACATCAATTTAAAAAGCTACTTTAAAAGACAAAAAGAGACGCAATCCAAACTATAGTTTTAATAAATCATGAAGCAGCCAAAATGGATCTCACAACAATCTGGCTTATTTTACATTGGAGGTTAAAAGACCAATGAGTGCTCAAGGACCATGACTCAACTTTGATTCAAAGTGGAGAAAAACACAACCCTTTAAGGCCGGGCAGAAATAATAGTCGGAGAAAAGAGAAGAAAGGTGGAGAGAAAGGAATTCGGAAAAAGAAGGATTTTCAACTTCAAGCGCTCTTCTCGGTGGCTGCCTTGATGATGTCAATAAACTCAGGCTGAGAAAAAGAAAGCATGGGTTAGAATCAATTGAGAAACTGAAAACAGAAAAGACAGAACATCAAGAAAAGAAAAGAAAAAAAAAATGACCACCTTAAGAGAAGCGCCACCAACTAAAAATCCATCAACATCTGGTTGTCCTGCCAACACTTTGGCATTACCTCCATTCACAGAACCTACAATGACATACAAAAGTTGCGTTCACAGTTGCATCGGGGGACTTAATTTCACAAATCATAAAAAAAAATCTATAACCTATCAGCATCTACCAATGTAATATGAGCAAATAAAACTTCTACAGTGTAATATAAATGCGGGGAAGTGTGTATACGAGTATTTGTGTCAAGCTACCAAAACCTCATAGCGCAAAAGATGGGTTCCCTTCTACAAATAAAGAAGACAATTATAGGACCAAGTTTTTTCTTGAAAGAGTACCTCCATAGATAATCCTGGTTGATGCAGAAACTTCGGCACTAACATGGTCACTAAGCCATTTCCTCAACTCAAAATGCACCTGACACAACAAGCATCCATCAGTAAGATAAATCAACAATTTTGTATACCTACCCTAAACTTCCATTGAATGGCGTCGTCACATGTTGCCTGCACATCACTAAGATAAATAAGGTTGCAGCACATTTTCAGTGTGTGAGTTCAAAAGCTGTTTATTACAATATGAAAGGACAGAATCAAAAAGCCACAGATACCAGTATTTACAAATTGCAGTTAACCTAGCGTAGAAAAAGATTCTAACTTTATCTTAGTTTGTCAATAGAGTGCGTAGTTATTGTAGTTTAATACTATTTTATGGTGACAAGATAATTGACTGAGTCAACCCGACATAATCAAACGTGGACAAGGACACTTGCAAGCACATGGATTGCAGTAGTTAACCACTAATCACAAAACTAAATTAACTTCAGAGATCAAGTATACCTCTTGAGCCTGAGCAGGTGTTGCAACCTTTCCAGTACCGATGGCCCAAACTGGCTCATAGGCCAAAACAACATTGCCCCAATTTGACACTTTATCTGCGTGAGACCAATGACACATTCTCATCAGGTATGCAACTAAAAGGAGGAGAGGAACAGCTAAAAAACGCAAAATATAGAATGTACCAATCAGGTGTAACTGGAATATTTATCAGAGGATGAGAACAATCCAGACTATTCAAACATGTTCACAATTCAGTTTTCTAGTAATGCAACATCCTTGTTTTGCCATAGGCCAATCGCTGCTAGTCCAAGGCTCATGACAATAAGGCTATGTCATCCTAAGGTGCTGCTAATTGGAAATCTTATCTAGTTTTAACATAGAAACAAAAAACTACTACACAAATTGGTAAATAAAAGTTCATCAGAACATGGATATTTGCCATTAATTCAAGATCCCAGATACTTCATGAATAACAATCTCTAAACAATGCGTAGGTGTAACATAAAAGCACCAGACAACCTAGAGATACTATAAAGCTAATAAAATATAATACCTGCAATTGCTTTAGTCTGAGCAGCAACAACAGCAATTGTGGATCCGGCTTCCCTCTGCTCAAGAGTCTCACCAATGCAGGCAATAACTTTCAACCCTTGAGCCAGAGCATAAGCAACTTTATCTGCAACAAACTGCAGTCACAAGCAAAGAGCATGCAGTCCATCAGTACAATACATAAATTAAAAAGTGCGATAGCAGATA
>NBIL01042315.1:5338-17293 GCA_002752925.1 Viola pubescens var. scabriuscula
TAGTAATTGGTCTTGATTCATGCCATTGACAATGACACATCAGATTCATCGCACCTTACTCTCCAGTCTCCACCTTTCCTTTTCACCAAATGGAAATTCTCTGGATTCACCTACTAATCCTATGATGATTGATAATTAATGGTGTTTTTTACTTCACTAATCAGTAATCATTAATAGAATAAGCATTATAAATTAAAGTAGCAAGGAAGGAATGCTCCACGAAAAACACCAAAAAGTTGTTTTATTTTTTCTTTTGATGGAGATGTAAATGTTGTCCTTCATTTTCACCACTTTCCAGAAAAATAGATTCCAGCAAAATATATTCTTTATTTTTCCAAAATTGGGCTTGGGCTATTTTAGTTGCTAAGGGCCCTATTTGCGAAAGCTTAATTGCTATTGGGCTTCTGCATGGCCTTTCAGACTCGCAACTTGCAATTCATCACCACCAGTCATGATTTTCTTTTACTACATTATTTTATAGGGATTAAGAAAACAATTAATTATTTTTGGTTGGCGGGAAAAAAATCGCAATATTTAATTAAATCGGTTTTGATACTATAAACTCAATTAATCACTCCACTAAATCAGTGAATTAAGTCGTCACGTTTACTAGAATTGACAATTAATTATAAATTTACCTTAAAAGAGCAAAACATCATTTTTTGTGTATATCCTCATTCCCTCCAAAACGTCATTTTTATCATTTATCTAGTGACGAAAAGAGTACGTCATAAAAATTACATATATTAACCAATTGAATTACAACCTCATATAAATGCTCAAATGATATGATATTTATATTTTGTATTGTAAAAAGCTTCTTTTTCCATAGATAAGAATTTAAGTTTTAATTCTACTCGATCTAAGACCTACATTTTTCATACTTTGGAGAAAATATTATCGAATTAATAGCGAAACAATTTTCATTGTAAAAAACAAATATTTACAGTTTGCAACTTTGAATAGGGTCAATTACTGTAATTATGTGAAAGGTAGTAAGTGGTACTGTGGTAGTAACTCCATGCCTCGTTTTTGTTTGCTTGCTGTCATCGAGAAAGCTGTGGTTACTATCTTAGCGTTTAGCTGCCGTTCTCGTAAACATACACGGTAGTAGAGATGGTATTTAAATTCAAATCTTGTTTGATACTGTACTTTACTACCGATAGTTATTTATTTAAATAAAAATAATAATATAACTTAATTTGAAAAAAAATAAATCTCAATTATATTTTTATATATCAGTTGGTACAATTTTGTTTGTAAAATAGTAGTTAATATCTCAAGCATTATCTTCAAATTATATGTCCATTAACATATAACTGATTTTTTATCGTAAATTTTGAGTCTAATTTACGAGTCTTGTGAGATAAACCTTAACAAGTTTTTTTCAAGTCGATACTCGATTGTTCACAATTCACGAACGTCGACTAATTAATTTAAGAAAAACATATTGAAGAAATGATATTAGAATCATTATTCGGCATGACTTGTTGTTAATTATACTACTATAATTTTGTTGCTACATGGATAAGCTGAAGACCCATGCCCAACAATTAACATTTATTGGAATTAAATACATCCAAATATTAGGAGTCAAAATATAGAGACCATGCAATGTCCCAAGGCCAACTTCCAACGTTGTTTTAAAACTTAACTCATGAATTCCCCATCTCCATTTTATTTCGTACGTAGTATATTTTTTTTTGTTGTTGCTATAAATAGTTATTTGTACGTCCAAGTAATTAAACATCTCTCCCACCTAAATTCAATTCAAAATCATATTAAAAAGGGGGAAAAAACCCAAAACTTTCCAATTAACAACATGAATTCACCAGCTGAAATGCAAAACAAGGCAGTTGTTGAAGCACTATACAAGGCATTAGAAAATGGGGACATGGAAATCGCGGCTAAACTCGTTGCAAGTGACCTAGAATGGTGGTTCCACGGACCTCCTCAATGCCACCACATGATGCGGGCGCTGACGGGAGAGGCAATCCACTCGGCATTCCCGTTCGAGCCGAGAAGCGTGGAAGCGATCGGTGACTGCGTGATTGCTGAGGGATGGGAAGGTAAGCAAGTGTATTGGGTCCATGTATGGACCTTGAAAGATGGTGTGGTTACACTATTTAGAGAGTACTTCAATACATGGCTCACGGTTCAGGACACCACGAACCATGGTTGGGAGTTTAGGAAAGAGAACCATACATTGTGGCAGAGCAACTCCATGGACCTTTTTAGATGCTCAATGCCTGGCCTAGTTCTGGCTATTTAGAGGTCTAAAGTTTGTAAGAACATTATATTTAATTTGAAATTGTTTACATTGTTATATAACTATCGTACTTTACTTGGCACGACGAGACTTTACTCTAACGTTCTAACCAACAGCAACTTCCGAGACATAACCATATCTGTTTCTCAGAAGTACTTCTAAGTTACAAGCTCATTGTTAATTTCCCGTAAGTAATTGGACAATGCCCGGAAAGTTAAATTAGTTGGTAAGTCTCGAATACTTCTCTCAAGCTAAGATCTAGATTTCAATAATCCAGTGTTTATATTGTTCTGGCTATACAGCAGAATTGTATCTTATAAAGCAGGAACTAGTAGTAGTACAATACCTAGCACATGTCCCATAAGTTGTAAAATTTAACTAAACTATACAGCAAATCAACAACAACAAGAAGCCTATATGCTTACTTCTTGAAGGGTTTCCAAGTAGAAACAGCTCGAAGTATTCTTCCTTTCCACCCCAAAACCACCCAATCTCCATCCTCATCAACGACAAAATTCTTATGGTAATCGCCCTTCAAATTCCTCAATCTTCTCATCAGATCTCGATGCAACGGGAGTTGCCTAAACCCCATCCTAGAGTTCCTGAACTGCCATTGTTTTATCGTCTCAGGCCTCTCAAGCCTTGCTTTTCCTTCACAAGCAATCACATTCATGCCATCCCTTGCCATCACTTCCCTCTCAAACAATAGCCTGTCTTGATCCTCGCGTGGCACGGTTGCCTCAAACATGTCAAACAATGCTGAGAAGTGGAAGTAGGCCTCGCGGAACCTCTGCGTGAAGAAGGGAGCATTGTACGAACCATTGATGACCCCGTGCAGGAAAATGTCAGGATTGATTCTCCTGATCAATTCAAGAACAGCATCCCTTGGGCTGTTGGGAAGTACAGTTGTGTCATCAAGTAAGTTCTCCAGACGGTACATACAGTTCACAACAACCACCTCATCACGGTCAATCTTGATGTCTTGGAGCCTAATTGTTTCCCATTTCTGAGCAATTGAGTGATACTCAAAAGGCACATTTAGCCTTTCTGCCATTTTTCTCAACCGATTCCCTGTCTCTTCAACTCTTCCTGCAGGCTGAAATCCTGGTTGTGGGAAGTCGATTCCTGTGATGCGAACCCTAGGAGGCCCACCTGGCCTAGTTGCAACTTGGCTGAGGAAACAAGGCCATTGAAAACCATATGCAATACCAAAATCAATAATGTGAACCCTCGGTGCATCTTTAACAACCTTTATAATTGTTCGATTAGACAAGGAATTTGTCATCTTTATGAAAGGGCAAATTGTAGCATACAGCTTGTAAGCCCTTACCATTTCAGCAGTTGATGCAGCATGTCCTAAAGTAGGCCTACAGAAGAACATTTGGGTGCCAGCCATTCGTGCCTCCAGGCCATGAGCAAAGTAATGAGCCAGTCTCTGATTAGAATTGCCATAAGGGGAAGAGTGGTGCCTAATGAGCCTTAATTGCTCGTTTGCGGCGACACGATCACCAATTCCCACAGCTTGTGCACATTGAACTAACAGAGTCCACAAATCAATTGTATCCCTATCATGGCATGTTCTCTTCCTACTACTAACATTAGTAACCTGAGACTGAAACTTCTTGAGTGCCTTACTCTCAATTTCATCAAATAAGGGACAGGATATGTTCTCACCTTTCGAAACACTCTGCAGGAATGCATCATCTAGTTGCTCCAATTGTTCAGACTGAAAAGCCATTGAATACATGTTTCTCATCCCTTCTTCTGCATCATCTACTTGCTTCAATTGTTCAGACTGAAAAGCCATGGAATACATGTTCCTCGTCTCTTCTTCATTCCCAAGCTGCACAGTGTACTCAGATGGGGAGCTCATGAGGACAAAAGACTGCATCTTTCTATGAAAATCCAGTACCCAGAAGGGGTTTTCTGGCAATGACAAACTATGGTCGCCTTGGATCGACATCCAATTGGCAGTAGCAGCAGGGGAAGACCCAGTTGGGGTGAAATTCTCGCCACAGCTCTCAATGTTTCGACCCAAACTAGAAAGTGGGTATTGATCTGTCTGGCCAATAAGGACATCATACAAGGATTTCTCAGCAGCTTGAAGAGCTAAACTGTCCTGAAGCATGCAGGGTCTCTCTTCCAATTCTTCTTCCATCAACATGTCATTTATGTAATTCAGAACGGCGTATGAGAAATCACCTGTTTCGGCGTTGTTGTAGGTAGAATTTCCAGCTGAGAATGGATTCTGAGTGTGGTGGGTTTTCGGTGGGCTGCCTGGAAATGATGATTGAGGCATAATCACAAACGGGTTGTTGGCGTGAGAACCAACTGGATAGGAGTGGGGACCAAATTCGAATATGGGCATTGAATTGAAGCAGAAAAGGCAGGACCCAACTGGGTTTCGTTGCGAATTGGAAATAGACAGAAGAGTGCTGGTGATTGGAAGAAATCTTCGCAGTATATGTACAGAAACAATTTGATGAGATTATTAAGAAAAAAAGATGAAGAGAGGAGTGAAGGTGAAGTTGTCAAGTATAATTTGGAGAAGGAAAAGTATATTAGAACACGAGCACGACAACGACCCAGATCAGGAATTTGTTGCTCTAATTCAGTAATTCAACTAACAATCATGTATTTTCCATATCTCAGTACATGTATTTCATAGCTATATGAAGAATAAAAAGTTTTTTATAATTTTTTTAGAGTATTAAAAGTTTCATATGTTTTATACCAATTTATAAAATAGGAAATTATCATTGAATAATTTGAATTAGAGCAATATATATATTTGTTTATAAGAAAAGAGGACCAAAATCTTAGAACTAATGGAAGTAAATGAGTACCACAAGCATAGTGTTATTTTGTGTCAGTGGTATATATATTCCAATGCGAGGAAAGGAAGCTCCCGGAATCACCACAAATGAGGACTTGAAAATTATGAGAGGCCCGGGAAAACTAAGAATAAGACGTATGAAATTCGAAAATTAAATTGGCTACACCTTACGCGATAGAGTTTATTTCTCAAAAAATATGAACTACTTGAACCTTACATTGCAACTTTAGAAGATCTCGAATAGCGTCGATTAAGGCTTTATCGTATTGAATTGCAAAATAAGAGTCTTTCTGAATAAATTTTAAAATATTTAATTATATTGTCCTACCGTAAAAATGTACTCTTTTTATATAAGGGATAAGAAAATAGTAGGAGTATAAAAGTTGGTTAATTATTAAATAAAACATTATTAGTATGCACTATCCACTTAAAAAAAACCTTAAACAATACTTAAATTAAAGAAAAGATAGTTATAAACATCCAATTTAGAATACTTTGAATAGCTAATATATTTAGTATTTAGTGAAAATACATTAATTATGTTAAGAAAAGACTATTAATAAAAAAAAGAACAAACAAATTTGAGAGTGACATTCCACGATAAAGAAAAAAGAAATAGTTTATTTGACTTCTCATCTTTGAATTTCCTGCTTGATATGACTGACTGAAGCCGCCGGTGTCCAGTCCCCTCCGTGCACTGCAGGGGTCCCACGCATTATGCCACGGACATGGGTTTTTATTTCACCGGAATTACTTTACTTTATTCTTTTTACTACCATTAATTGGCAACATTTTAGAGGAATTGGAGCTTGTTGTGTGATTAAAAAAATTGTATTGTTTATTAAAAAATATTTAAAATATCCATTAAAGTATTGTTAAATTATAAAAAGCACTAAAAATGTATAAAATCATTAGATGTATGGTTTTTTATAGTAAAAATATAAAGTTAATAAATATTAATACATATTTTAAGGAGGAGTAACAAAGGCATAGAGTACTTGACCGTTATTTAGAAAAGAAAAGAAAAGAAAAAAACAGCTTTCTATTGGACCGGGACGACGTCGTCAATTTAGAAATTGGAAACTCATGCAATAACAAGTGTTTACACCTTACAGCCGCCGCCATCCATGATTTGCCAGATTCAATGAAACTCTACTTCTCTGTTTTTTTCTGCCTTTTTCTTTTCTTTTCTTTTCTTTTCAAGACCATGGGATCATGGGACCCTCACCCTCTAATGGGAATTCATGACCAGGATTAGGTGCATGATTTTATTTTGGATTAGGTTATAAGAATAATTAGTAAATGAGTAAAGATGTTGATTAGAAAAAAATAAAGGATTCATAAGCTGGTTTTGCATAGAATAAACTAGCCATTATATTATTTTAATTCTTACGGAAACAAATACTTTAACTCCAACTAGAGTAGTTATCCTCTCTAGTAATTATTGTCGATTTGTGTATAGTAATTGAAACTACTTTTATGAATCGTACTTAAGATGGCAAAAAACCAGAATGAAATTAAGTCCAAACACAAGCAAAAATATGAAAAAGATGTAAGAAGTAAAAAAATAATCAAGTGCTGTATAATAACATGGATATTGTTGTCTAGTTTGCTCAGATTTTATTTGCAGCAGGAGCTTCCCACTCCCTAACCTGAAGCATCTGGGTAACATCCCTTGGAAGGGAACGAGTAGAATGCTATCTCATCTGTTTTACGTAGCTCTGCTGCGCTCCGGAGGTTGTTGCCTGACACTGCTTTGCCGAACAGGAACATCGAATTGAGAGACTCAACTCAACCAATTTGCTACTAATAGATTATGGTTATTGATTTTCCTGCTGCAGAATAAAGGCCCGTCACATTTCGGACTGCTGCACAAGGAAGCACCATATCATATCAACTCCCCTGAACTGCTCTGCTTGTTCAACACTAGCATGAACATGCTTATTCCTCTTCTTTGCCAGCTATTGATGCTTGTTCCATATGGATCGCGCTGTCCCGCTTCAGCACTTATAAGTGGTGCTCCATTGCAGTTACTGAACGCACAATATATGGCATCTTTCGCAAACTCAGCAGTGATTGTAATTCCATTCTGGAAAATACTTTACCCGAATATGCCGTTTCCAATTCCATGGAACCTTGTGACATTGCAAGGGAGCATCTAACTGTCCACGTCATATGCTGCTGCTGTCAAACATGCTGGCTGATAAGAATACCCCCTGGAGAGTTCAACCATTGCAATCTATTAGAAGTAACTTAACAACATCTCATTTATGAGGAATGTCAAACATCTGAAAATCATTCTCAAGAAAAAGAACTGTAAAATATATATCTAACATGAGATGAGCATAGCAATGGCATCTGCAATGACCATGAGTAGAAACTTTTTCTTTTTCCTTTTCGGTACACATTTACAAAATGGGGTCTGGTAGAAGGGTTGATGGAAGCAAGCCATGGAAACTGAGAATTTGTAGCTGATGGTTGGCATAGTGCCCATCTCTAGTTTTGCTTTTGCTACTGTTATTTAAGGAATTGATGATATTCAAGATGCTACGACTTCTCATGTGCCCTTAATATGGCATTGTGGCGTAATGATAAAACTTTTGTCAAGACTACTTTCTTCTTTTCAACCCTACTAAACTGCTTTCGTAATTTGGGAGCATACAAAACTGACAAGCTTCGCTTCCATGTTTCATGCATGAATCATACTAACAATACCGGCATCCGCATGTGTTCTTCTGTTATTAAAGGAAGATCTAGTATGCCGAAACATAAAAGAAATTAGTGCTTTTGCCTAGTATTGAAGTTACCCTCACCTGCAAAAGACTTGAAGAACCTTATAGTTGAGACAAGGTGCAATCAGCCATCCTGGACTCCTATGCAGGTACCCAACAGGTCGAAGCATAGATGATTCTACCCTTCCATGCCTGCAGCATCCAATTACTCTTTTCATTGACTGAAAAATCCTTATGGAATTTGGTGTTCAAGTTAGCCCTCAATTCATCCACAAGCTTCCGATCGAAAGGAAGTTGCTTGAACCCTGCTTTGGTAGTCCGAGCCTGCCACTGTCTGTATGTCTCAGGCCTCTCAACCCTCTCCGCGCCCTCACATGTGATAACATTCATAGCTTCCCTCCCAAAAAATTCTATCTCTAACCTCAACCTCTCTTCATCTTCCCGCGGCAAATTAGTATCAAACATATCAAATAATGAGGAGAAATGGAAAAGTGCCTCTCGGAATCGTGTTAAAAAGAAAGGACTATTGTAGGATCCATTAATAATAGTATGGACAAATATATCAGGATTCATCTCCCTGATTAACTTCAGGACAGCATCCCTGGGGCAGTCTCCATCACCTGTCTCATCGAGTACGCTCTTGAGCCGGCACATACAATTCACAGCAAGGACCTCATTTCTTTGAAGCTTGAATTCCCCAATTGGGATTTTTTCCCAGTGCTGACTGCTAATAGCATTGTACTCGAATGGTACATTAAAGCGGGCACAGTACTTTGCCAAGCAACGTCCTGTGTCTTCAATTCTTTGAGCTGGCCTGAAACCTTTCTGGGGAAGTTCTATGCCTGTAATCCGCAACTTAGGCGGTCCTTGAGGCCTCAATGAAAGTTGCTGGATAAGCATTGGCCATTGGAAACCATAAAGAATACCAAAATCTAAAACATGAACAGTTTTTGCTTTCTCTGCTGCACGTAAAATCATTTTGATTCCAAATAAAATTGATAATTTCTTAAATGGGGCAGCATAAAGCAGAGTTTTGTGAGCTTTCACCAAATTAGCAGCTGTTTCCTTCCTTGAAGTGATGGAAGTAAAAAAGTTTTGCATTTCAGAGCCACTACTACCAGACAACCGTGCCTCAAGAGCATTGGCAAAGTAATGAGCTAGTCTTTGAGATCCATCACCAACAGGGGAAGAATGCTGCCTAATCCGGTTCAAACAATCATTGGCAGTTTTCAAGTCATTAGCAGAGGTAGCTTGTGCGCAAAGAATCAGCAAAGCCTCCAAATCCACTGTTTCTTTCTTCTTCGACTGCTTTCTAGCATGAGTTTTACTATTGGATCCATTGTATTGATCATCCCGTGTTTCTTCTCCCAGATTCCAAAGCATTACCTTGTCAAACAGCTCTGATGATTGATCCTGTGCATTCTCTTCCACATAGACTGCAGACTGCTTGTTACGCCTCCCTTCTTCTACATCTAAATCCTCGCGCTCATGATTCTTACATCCCCATGGTCGATTACTCAATCTCTCTTTTTCAGTTCTCTTCTTAAAGTCCACTGCTGAAATTTCTTCCTTTACGACATTGGAAACTGTCTTGTTCCCGAAATCAATAACCAGTTCACTGGTTCTAGGAAGAAATTTCTCACTAGCTTTCTCTGACTCTCTCCTGAATTGAATCACATCTTGCTCCCGATTGCTCCCCAGATCAATAACCAGTTGGCTGGTGCTAGGGAGGAACTTACTCGCTTCCTCTAATCCTTTCTTGAACTGCAACATAGAATCCTGATTGCTGAACATATTTTTTACCAACTCACTTGCAGAAAAACCCAATAGCCCATCACTGAACATATTATTCGAAGTATTCTCTGAAAATTGCACACCAGGTTTCAACTTGGGCTGAAAATTATACTCGGATGGAAGAGAAGTTTCCAAGAAAGATGTATTGAAACTTCTAAAGTCAGCAACGGATTGAGGGTCAACAGAATCGCCGGTGCCACTGATATCATCATCATAGGAAAAAGGGTTGGGTGATTGGAGTGGAGGAGGAGGTGGAGGAGGAGGAAATTTATCACCAAGTATTTCATATAATGACTTCTCAGTGGCTTTTAGACATGTGGGATCATAAGCGATTTGTGGGTCATTCTCTTCCATGAGCATTTCGCGTATGCAGTCGAGAAGAGAATCTGAGGCATAATTGTAATCTGATGGAGAGTCGAAAGATCCTCCACTTGATGTAAAGGTGTCAGAAGAAGGAGATGACTCTTCCCCCAGGGTCAAGGCAAGAGACAAACCAACTGGGTCAGGGAGAGGATGCATGAAGTTGTGATCAAGGGAAGGATTATCAAAATTAGGAGTGTGTTCATGAATTTTGAAACCCGCTGTCGCTTGGTTTTGATCCATTCTGATTTTATCAATGCTTAAAATCCAAAGGAAAGTTAAACCCAGGAATCAGTAGAACCAGTATAACAGAATCAACTCAATGCCCTTATGAAAGAACCTATCTTTGGACCTGAAATTGCAACAATGAAGGCACCAAAGACCTACAATACGAAGAGAGGCCAGATCATTAGCCCACCTAAGCCACTAACAGTTACAATCGAGCAAGAACTAAAAGGGATTCACTATAACTTTCCAGAAGACACAGATTATCAGTTGACCTCATCAAAAACATAAAGTTAAAGTCTTTATATGTATTTCAAGTTTATAATCATCTGGAGTTGTGCTGGTATGTTCTGCTTTTGGGTTTTTTATTAAATAAACAAAACAAATGTAAACAAAGCAGTGTTCCAATTAAGCTTAACTCAACAGAAATTGGACAAGCCTAGTCAAATCCGGCTCAAACTTGACAAACCCAAACAACGTGCAGGAATTTGGAAACAGTAAAAGAAAGCGGAGAAAGAAGAGACGAGCAAGTATGTACCTTGATGGGTGAGAGGGAACGGCAAAGATCTTTATATAATAACACTAATAATTTTCCCCAATACCATGTTGTCTCCCAATGATGTATTATAAGGGTGTACTACATAATCATGACCAGAGACGGAGTATACACTTTTGAGCTACTTCGACGAATCTGCCCGAAATTCCATTTTAATTTGTATTTTTTTCTCCATTAAAACTGTCTGCTTCTGCTCACGCCAAAGTCCAACCCCGTCGTCAAGGGTCGGGTCCGGGTCCGGGCCGGGCGGCCGCCTACGCGGGGTTTCTCTCAATTCCTATCGGTTCTTGTTTGTTTTTTTCTACCAATTAGGCAAAATGAGCTTTACAAATTCCATGCTTTTTTGTCCAATTTTGAATTGTTTCCTTTTCTAATAAAATCTTCAACTTTTCTCTTTAATTTCTTCAAATTTTGAATGAGAGAGACTCCATAATTTGTCACATTTTCCCTCTAATTTTCATAATTTTTTTACTATTTTGTACTCTTTTTTTTTTTAACCACTGGAAAATTAGAAATATATAAAAAAGATTATAACTTTTAGTGTTGAAAGTGTTAAAAGTCATGCCCTGGAGGCTGAGAATTGTTCAAAATCAAATCACGTGAGAAAACATCCATATTATTATTACCCAAAACTCAACTACAAGAACAACATCCTGTGTTCAAAAATATTAAGACAACATAAATAGCATCTACTGCGGCTGACCACCAGTTCGGTGTAAGATCATTAATACAAGGAAAACGTAAACATGATTTTTGCCTACAAAAAGTTCCCATCAAGAGCTGGCAGACTTTATTTTCTGTACTTACAGCAGCCTCCATAAGCAAGATGGTTAGGTCACTCTTCCAAGAGATCACCCCTATCAGACACATCCACCATCATAGTTTCATGATTCATCACCAACAGGATTATTATTAGTATAGAAATCGATCAACATTAGGAAACAACAAGCTTTGATCAACCACCAAGCGCGTAGACGAGGAGGTGTGTACTGAGACTAAGACTAATTTCATAATATAGTACAATATCAATCAATTCTTCAGCTCCACAATCAAAAGGATCTTCCTTAAAAGCCAGGCATTACGGCAGGTCATCTGAAATATGAAACAAAAAGTAAGATTCTTCCTCATTGCTTTGGATTCATGTCAAAACATACTCAAGCAACACCAAAGTGCAATCATCAAA
>NBIL01042332.1:0-12538 GCA_002752925.1 Viola pubescens var. scabriuscula
CGGATCCGGTTGTGGTGGCTGGTTTATTTGGGGATGGTGGTTGTGGTGTGGGGAGATGGAGTGGCCAAAACCAACGAGCCATAAGAAGAGAAAGAAAAAAGAAAAAGAAAGAAAGAAAAAGAAAAAGAAAAAGAAAAAAAGAGGAAAAGAAGGTGCGGTGGAAGAAGAAGAGAAAGAAAGAAAGAAAAATGACGGGTCGCCCGATCCGACCCATTTTTGCATGCGTGTCGTGCCACGTCAGCATTTAACGGATTTCGACGGACGGCGTTAGGAGGAGGTACCAAATGTGATCAATCTTTTGAGTGTGAGTACCTTTTAAAACCAAAAATTAGTGTAGGTACCAAATCAATCAATCAATTTGAGTGCAGGTACCAAATTTTACATTTTCCAAAAAAAAAATCATCATCATCATCAAATAAGGATTTGAAAAGAAAACAACAAACAGTAATGAGCCGGAAAAGAATGAGAAGGGACCTTAATATCCGAAGGCAGAGGAAAACCCTAAGCAACGCCCAGATTGAAGTGAGCCACACCTCACAACCAAAGAGACAAAGGAGATAATTGCCAGATTTACAACTCTTGCCATTCATTAGATTTTGCATTCTGCAAAAAGACCCAAAAAACCACCTTTTTTTTTGCTAAATAGTAAAAAAAAAACACCTATTTAATTTTTTACGAAAGGGTATATTTTCTTTCTTTGATAGGCAAGTTTAAAGAGTTTAATTAATTTTGTTAATGTATTACTCCCTCAAAGAACACGAAGACTGATCATTAGTTGGGTTAAATGACAAATTTCATCCTTAAACTGTCTGATTTTTCTTAATCTAGTCCAGAGCTTTATTGTAAATTGTAAACTTTGATTTTTTTATTCATTCCTTATTATTTTCTCATTTTTTATATTTTTTATATTTTATAATAAAAAATATACAGTTGGCGTTGTTGTATCAACTTTTTCCGACATAGTTATACCAAAATAAAGTTCCGGGATTAGATTTAAAAAAAATTAAAAATTAAAGATAAAAAATGTTTTAATGCTAATTACTAATTAGTTAAGAATGACTACAAACCACGAGGTTGTTCTAGTTTAACTGGTAGTCTTAGTTTTGATCTCTGAATAAGCAACAACGTCAAAACTCGTGAAAGAAAGAGTTTAGCCGCCATTTCAGATCATGTTTAATTCAAATCTAGAGTAATTGACTACTCAATATATTAACTAAATATCGAAAGTAATTGACACTGAATGTGTCTGTCAACCGGATAATTTTAGCTAGAAAAAAAGAAGAATTGACTACAATTATATTGTTTTTATTACATTATTGAAAATTTACAAAGCTCTTTCATCAATCCAGTGAAAAAAAAATTAAAAAAAATTACAAACTGCTCTTTGCTAATTGCTAGTTTACAACATGAAAGCAAAAATCTAGCGAATATATAATAATAGGGCCTTGACCATCAGCTTAGTGGATTGGGCTTTGGTCTTTGGGCTTTGGGCTTCGTAATATGAGAACTGGCAAATGTCGGCATATAATGAGTGCTGAGAACTTTCTTTTATTTTAGAATTTAAAATATAGGATGTCTTAACTCCTGCTCCCTCCATGTCTTAATAAAATAAGTCCGTAAATCAGCGGCTTAAATAGAGTAGTATTTTAGTATTTTATTATTGCACAGAATATTTTATTGCTATTGTCTATTGTCTCTTGAATAGCTGTAGGGACATTTTTCGGACAATGGTTAATATTCTATTAACTGATAAATATGGGTCGTTTTCGAATGATTATGTCATAAAAAAAGGGAATTAAAGATTCCTTTAAGTAAAATATTATTGATTAAGTAGAGTAGCCATTTTCAAGATGATGTGTAGCGGTATGATCAAGTCATTGCTGTTTTTTGTAGATTTTTGTAATCAATCCCATATAAATTATTTTTATTGGATAAAATAAAGTATTTGTTAGTATACTTGTTAAAAACCATTGACTATAGAGCTTGTCAACGATGCCGACCGCAAAAAATGATAGAATCTTCCAAGTTCCGTCGTCATTGTCTCGCCACGAGTAAACTAATACATTTATACTTAAATTATAGTACTAATTAATTAAAACTTACCCGTTGTGTGAATATATTAAATTATTAATAAATTTATTTATTTTTATATATCCAGTACAAAAGCATATTATATTATAAATAATTATTAACAGCTAAATATAGTTGTAAGGTAAATAAAATAAATAATTATATAATTTAATCAAATAAAAAATGAAACTAGCTAATATGAATATTATCCAATTGGGTCCTTTGTGAATAAAACAATGAATACTACCCAATTTTTTTTAATATATATATATATACCTATTAATTTTTTATTTATTTATTTNATGAATACTACCCAATTTTTTTTAATATATATATATATATATACCTATTAATTTTTTATTTATTTATTTGTATTTTTATTAGTAATAAAAGTTAAGAGATTCAAAATTTAAATTTTACAAAAATAGTACGAAAATATTGGTATATATCTTAACAAGTAATTATACTTTTACTAATAAAAAATATTTAGTATATATTATTTAATACAATTAGAATTTTAATTAGGAAAGTCAAAATTTCAATATTTAGATCAAATTAGAATTAGAATTTATATTTTAAAACTCTAAGGTACATATATTTTACTCTCAAGAATGTGTTGGTGTAGTTGTTTTGTTATTTATTTTATTTTGATATAAAATAAATATTAGTATAAATGTATAATTAATTATTAAGTATTTCGTTAATTAGTTAAAGACTATTATATATATTATAATATTTTTTGTATACGGATGTTAGCCCACCCAAGAAAAAAAATTCTAGTTCCACTTCTACTTTCACATGATTGAAATTCAATCTTTTCAAATTTCATAACTTAGTCATAATTTCTAATTAATTAAATAAATAAATTAAATTTAATAGTACAACCGCAAAGTTTTTAACTTATCTATTCAATAAATTTGATGGAAAATAATATAAAATAATATAAAATTATTAATTATGACACATGTCAATTACTATCATATAAGGGATCCAATAATGCTAGATAACTCTCTCAAACCTCCATACAAATTTCATTACATCATTTCTTATATTTATTTAGATAGATTTCCGGAATATCATTATCAAATACAAGTAATGCAACTCTTCTCTCCATCACCAATCGGTCATCATCTCATGAATTTGACTTTGATCTCGAAAAAATGATGGAAGAGTATACAGTATTACAATCCCTCACGTCAACGTTAATTTACCAACTCTCTTCCTCCTTGTTCTTTCCTGAATTTTTTCTCTTTTTTTTTTCCTGACCTGTTGAAATAGTTGTTCAAAACTTTTACTCCTAAACCACCATAGAAGAAGTAATTAACCCAGCAAAAGAAAAAGAAAAAGAAAAAGAAAAAGACTCAACTGTTTCCAAAATGATTACAGAGTTGCAGTTCTTGCATGTTTTACTCTGTTTCTTGGTGTTCTTGCAAGAACCTGTCATAGCTCAAGACCAAAATCATCCCTTCATCTACAATGGCTTCACTGGAGCTAACTTCCACCTCGACGGATTGGCGAAAACCTTGCCATCTGGTGTACTTCAGCTGACCAACACAACAGAGTTAGACAAGGGTCATGCTTTCTTCCCATTTCCTATCAAGTTCAGTACAAATTCTTCATCCAACAACAATTCTGTTTCATCCCTCTCTTTTTCAACTCAGTTCGTGTTTGCCATGGTTCCTGAATTGTCGAATCGTACGGGCCATGGCATCGCATTTACAATCTCCCCTTCTTTGGACTTCAACAAAGCCTTGGCTACAGGATATCTTGGACTCTTTAACTTTACGAGCAATGGCTTGGCCTCGAACCATGTTTTTGCAGTCGAGCTGGATACTATCAAGACTCCGGAATTTGAAGATATCAATAACAACCATGTCGGGATTGACGTCAATAACCTGAAATCCAATATTTCCGCTCCTGTGTCTTACTTTTCCGATCAGGAAAGGAAGAACAAGAGCTTGGACCTATTAAGCGGCGACCCAATGCAGGTTTGGATTGATTATGATGCAGAGGAGAAGCAAGTCAATGTCACGATTGCTCCTTTCAACATCACAAAACCAAGCCAGCCTCTCTTGTCAGCTTCTCTTGATCTTTCTCTTGTGCTTTTGGATTCTATGTTTGTTGGTTTTTCTTCTGCTACTGGCTCATGGGCAAGCAACCATTACATTCTTGGTTGGAGCTTCAACACGAGCGGGAAAGCAGAAAGTTTAGACCTTTCAAAACTTCCTCAGGTTCCTCATCAACTTCAAGTTCCTGCTCAACCTCAAAGTCCTCCTCAACAATCATTCATGAGTAAAAATATTATGATTATCCTTGTGGTAATAGTTGCGGTTGTGCTTTTTTCAGTTCCTGTTGTGTTTTACGTAGTGTGGAGAAAGAAGTATGAACAAGTGTATGAAGATTGGGAACACAAGTATGGTCCAAAAAGATTTTCTTACAGGGATCTTTACAAGGCAACCAAAGGGTTTAAAGAGAAAGAATTGCTCGGTCGTGGTGGTTTTGGAAGAGTTTACAAAGGGGTTTTACCTTCAAACAACAAACAAGTTGCTGTCAAGAAAATTTCCCATGATTCTCCACAAGGAATGAAGGAATTTGTCGCTGAGATTATGAGTATGGAAAGATTGAGGCATAGGAATTTGGTCCAGCTTCTGGGCTACTGTCGTCGAAAGAAAGAGCTTCTCTTGGTGTATGAATATATGCCTAATGGGAGCGTCGACAGATTCCTGTTCATTAACGAAACACCTAATCTGGATTGGAATCGACGATTTCAAATCCTGAGAGAAGTTGCATCTTCTCTTGTTTACTTACACGAAGAGTGGGAGCAGGTTGTTATCCACAGGGATGTGAAAGCTAGCAATGTAATGTTGGATGCTGATCTTAATGCAAAACTTGGAGATTTCGGGCTAGCGAAATTCTACGATCACGGCTCGAATCCTCAAACAACCTCTATAGTTGGAACAATTGGGTATCTAGCACCAGAGGTTCTTCGAACAGGAATGGCCACGACAAGCAGTGATGTGTTCGGATTCGGGGCATTCTTGCTAGAAATGGCATGTGGAAGGAAACCTGTAGACCCGGAGAAATCTGCCAACGAGGTGGTTTTGGTGGACTTGGTTCTTGATTCCTGGAAAAGAGGACAGATTTTAAAGACGAGTGATCCAAGATTGGAAGGAAGGTTTGATGTGCAACAAATGGAATTGGTGTTGAAGCTTGGCCTGCTTTGTTCTTTGGACACACCAGAAGAAAGGCCTAGCATGAGGGAAGTGGGGCAGTATTTGGATTGGGATGTTCCATTAGCGGAGGTGAATCTGGACGGTGCGACGAGTGGTTTGCCGACAAGAACTAATCATCCATTATCAGGCCAACATTCTGTGTTGTTCACTGCTACTAATGAGGATGATTATTCTAGTGTTTCCTTGTCTGGTTCCGTCCTCAAATTTGGCCGTTGAATTAATAATGGTTTAATCTCGTTCAAGTATTGTTAAGTTCCAAAATAAAAAAGCTCTCGGCTCTCACTAAGGTGTATTTTATCGTCAAAATTTGAATGGTTGGAAAAAACCAATGTCCTGTTTCTTACTTAGGAAGAATTTTGAAAATTCTCTATGAGACGAAAAAGTTGAATGGAGGTGTAAAAATTAAATTACGCATACAGATTTCTAAAACTGTTGTATACTTGCTTGCTACTGCCTAATGAGGTTTTGGGTTTAATTGATTCGTTTGCTTTCTTTTCCTCTCTCTAGGTTTTTGATTGCTTGAGAATGGGAGACATTTTAGGTTCATGTGACCCAAAATTATAGGGATAAAAAAATTCAATCGAACCCATACATTTATGAAATTTCATATTTTTTTCTGACTAATCAATTTAGTTCCCATATTCGTAAAAGATATTCGATCTTTTCATGTGTTTATAAATTTAGTTCAACTAAAACATACATAATTACTCCTTATAATAATTTTTATAAAATTCATTATGAATAATTTTTATTTTAATCAAACTCATACACTACTAATAATTTTAATTTTTAACTCAATCCCGATATGTAACAATTTCCTAGTTATTTTTATTTGGAAGGTGTTGCGTCGGATGTAAAAGAAGTTTAATTTTTATTTTTTCAATAATAAAAATATGCTATACTTGTTAATTAAAGCAAGCTAATCTGAACTATGCAGTGAGATGTACCTTAAAAACCTTTGACTTTAAAGCCCTAACAAGTGTGGTTTGTTCAATTTTTCTGTTACAGTTTCTAGGCATGGACCCAATAAAAAGGGAAGAACTGATCTGTATTTTATTGGAATTCCTTCTCTATTATTCCTTGTAGGATAATTTCTTTTTATAACCAGTTAACTCATATCTTTTACGAAAGTAATATTCTATTTAAGCGGGCAGGAAAGTCAACGATTTAAAAAAATTCTTCCCAAAACGTGATTTGTATAGTTTTAAACCCTTGATGTATCGATAGATTCGATACAAGATCAAAACCAGGTCAACACTGCTCATATTGGTATTAGGTTGATTTGGTAAAAGTAAAGTGCAGTCTCATCACTTGACTATAAAATGTTACATGTATTTTAAAGTTTTTCTATTTGAGTGTTGACCGGATATTGGGTGAGGCCTGTTTTGGTAAAGAGGGGCATGGGGTTAATCATTCTGCCATAATATTAGTTTGTTCCCCAAGTAAACTCTCTTCCTTTAAATGATAATTTACAAACTCTTTGTCAAAACAAGTTCCAGTTTAGAAGTCAAAGTACTACATTCTAGTTATTCTCTCCGTCTCCAACCGATCAGCAGCATGCTCCGTCTCACTAATTTGACTTTGATTTCGACAAATAAAATGAATATACAATACAATTAAATTTGTCAAGTCTCTTCTTCCTCCATAAGCGCATTTGTTCTTTCCAAGAATTTTCCTTTCTTTCCCTTATTTTTCTGGGACATGTTCAAATAAGTTGCCCTCTAAAGATAATGCAGAAAGAAGTAATTGATTGAGCAAAAGAAAGAGAGAAAAAATAATGATTACAGAGTTGAAGTTCTTGCATGTTCTACTCTGTCTCTTGGTGTTCTTGCAAGAATCTTCCTTAGCTCAGGACCAAAATCAACAGTTCGCCTACAATGGCTTCACTGGAGCAGACCTCAACCTCGATGGATTGGCGAAAATCCTGCCAACAGGTCTACTTCAGCTAACCAACACAACAAGGATGGGAAAGGGTCATGCTTTCTTGCCATTCCCTATCAAGTTCAGTACAAATTCTTCATCCAACAATTCTGTTTCATCATTCTCTTTTTCTACTCACTTTGTGTTTGCCATGGTTGCTCCATTGTCCGATCGTACTGGCCATGGCATCGCCTTCACAATCTCCCCTTCTTTGGATTTCAAAACAGCCTCGGTTACAGGATACCTTGGACTCTTTAACCGCACAAGCAATGGCGTGGCCTCAAACCGTGTTTTTGCAGTGGAGTTGGATACTATCCAGGATCCAGACCTTGAAGACATCAATGACAACCATGTTGGAATTGATGTCAATAACCTAATATCCAATGATTCCGCTCCTGTGACATACTATTCTGATGACGAAAAGAAAAACAAGAGCTTGGACCTCTTAAGCGGTGACCCAATGCAGGTCTGGATTGATTATGATGCAGTGGAAAAGCAACTCAATGTCACGGTTGGTCCTGTCAACCTCACACAACCAAGCCAGCCTCTCTTGTCAGAATCTCTTGATCTTTCTCTTGTGATTTTCGATTCTATGTTTGTTGGTTTTTCTTCCGCTACTGGGACATGGGCAAGCAACCATTACATTCTTGGTTGGAGCTTCAACACGAGCGGGAAAGCAGAAAGTCTAAACGTTTCAAAACTTCCTCCAGTTCCTCAACAACCTCAGGTTCCTGCTTCAGTACCTCCTCCACCGCAACCACTCAGTCTAGCAATCATTATCCTTGTGGTAATAGCTGCTATTGTTGTTTTGTCGATTCCTGTAGCTGTTTATGCAGTGTGGAGAAAGAAGTATGAACAAGTGTATGAAGATTGGGAACACAAGTATGGTCCAAAAAGATTTTCTTACAGGGATCTTTACAAGGCAACCAAAGGGTTTAAAGAGAAAGAATTGCTCGGTCATGGTGGTTTTGGAAGAGTTTACAAAGGGGTTTTACCTTCAAACAACAAACAAGTTGCTGTCAAGAAAGTTTCCCATGATTCCCCACAAGGAATGAAGCAATTCGTCGCTGAGATTATGAGTATGGAAAGATTGAGGCATAGGAATTTGGTCCAGCTCCTAGGCTACTGTCGTCGAAAGAAAGAGCTGCTCTTGGTGTACGAATATATGCCAAATGGAAGCGTTGACAGATTCCTATTCTCTAACGAAAGACCTACTCTGGATTGGAATCGCCGATTCCAGATCCTGAAAGAAGTTTCATCCTCTCTTCTTTACTTGCATGAAGAGTGGGAGCAGGTTGTTGTCCACAGGGATGTGAAAGCTAGCAATGTAATGTTGGATGCTGATCTTAATGCAAAACTTGGTGATTTCGGGCTCGCGAAGTTCTTCGATCATGGCTCTAATCCTCAAGCAACCTCTATAGTTGGAACAATTGGGTATCTAGCACCAGAGGTTCTTCGAACAGGAATGCCCACCGAGAGCAGTGATGTGTTCGGATTCGGGGCATTTCTGCTAGAGATGGCATGTGGAAGGAAGCCTGTAGACGCGGAGAAATCTGCCAACGAGGTGGTTTTGGTGGACTTGGTTCTTGATTCCTGGAAAAGAGGACACATTTTAAAGACGAGTGATCCAAGATTGGAAGGAAGGTATGATGTGCAACAAATGGAATTGGTATTGAAGCTTGGCCTGCTTTGTTCTTTGGACACACCAGAAGAAAGGCCTAGCATGAGGGAAGTGGGGCAGTATTTGGATGGGGATATTCCATTAGCGGAGGTGAATCTGGACGGCGCGACGAGCGGTTTGCCGACAAGAACTAATCATCAATTATCAGGACAACATTCTGTGTTGTTCACTGCTACTAATGAGTATGAGTATTCTAGCGTTTCCTTGTCCAGTACTGGTTCAGTCCTCCAATTTGGCCGTTAAATTATTGGTGGCTCGATTGGGTTTGTGTTTTCTTTTTTCACATATAGCTTAGAATCTTCTCTATGAGACGAAAAAGTTGAATGGAGTCGTAAAAGTTAAATTAAGCTGTACAGATTTCTGATACTGTTGTATACTTGCTTACTGTTGCTAGTGAGCGAAACTATGCGTTTAAGGAAGCCGAAGCCATCGTCCTGGCCTTATCTAGATTCCCAACTTCTTATTGATTGTCCTTTGGAAATTAAAACTATCTTTTCAGATATTCGTGAGAGTATAAAGCTGTTGGATAATTTTTGGTTGTGAAAAGCTTGACTGGGTTACCTAGAGTTTCCTGTCACAGTTTTGCCCTCAGAATTGGATTAGCAACTCACATGACCCTCTTTCAGTTTTGTTCCATGGAAAACGATTAGTCGTCTAGTCTCAGCATACTCCTAGGGCCAGGCCTGCCTTGTTGTTTTAAACGCGTAGTAAGTCTTCATATTCGGATCCGGGTACTTGCATGAATTCTAATATATTTGTGTAATAAAAATACATATACTTTACACTGAAAAATAAAATTAGTTCATTTATTTATTTATCGTCCCAATACTTTCAAGATATGAGAGTATATTTTAATTAACATTTTTTTCTACCTTGTGAACATGTAGAAAATTAGGAACTGCGCATAAATTATAACACGGTTGATTAATACATACGTTTTTTATTATGGTAGATTTATTAGTTAGATTTATCGTTAAGGTGAGAAATAAAAATTTTAAAATTTGTAATAATTATAAGTAATATATAAATTTTTTTATATAATAAAAATGGACTAGCAACTATCTCTCAGAGAAAGTAACATCCAGACTATCGACAAACAAATAGATTTTGACAAGCACCCTTGAGTTGTCATATACACTACTAATGGAAACACTCGTTAGTATTCTTCCAAAGGAAAATAATAAAATAGTAACACGCAACAAATCATTAGCAATCAAATGATTTTCATAATCTAATGATTCTATTATGTTAATACTAAATCATGGAAAAACAAGTTCTCTCTTGAAAGTCAGACCTTTTCTCCTCTATTTTCCTTTCACTTGGTTAGTTTAACTCAAACCTTATACTCTCCGTATATAAGTAATGAAATTTCACTATTTATTGTACTATGCTAGTGATTGACCCCACAATTTATGTCTAGGGTGTAAAATGAGTTAGCATCCAAGTCTTACCTCCAAACAACAACCAAGTTGCTGTCAAGAAAATTTCACATGATTCCCAACAAGGAATGAAGGAATTTGTTGCTGAGATTGCGAGTATGAGAAGACTGAGGCATAGGAATTTGGTCCAGCTACTGGGCTACTGCCGTCGAAAGAGAGAGCTTCTGTTAGTGTATGAATACATGCCTAATGGAAGTGTTTGACAAATTCCTATTCTCTAATGAAACACCTAACCTGAATTGGAATCGCCCATTTCAGATCCTGAAGGATGTTGCATCTTTTCACCTAAAGATTTACAGAGATTAGTTTTTTGTGAGTGATGCAAGAAGTGGAATGGAGGTGTAAAATAATATTGTTCAGAATTCTGATACTGTTGTATTACTACTTGCTGCTGCTAGCAAATAGCAACTGTATCCTGCTTGTTTTTCACTTCAAGAGGCTTTGGTTTTTCACATCTAATTATATTGTGCAATGTAAATTCATACCTTTTCTTACACGGCATTAAAAGATGTGACACGGAAATAAAAATATAATACCCCTCAATCTCAGATCTCTCCTCCGATTCCGATAATCACAGCAGGAGCGGCACAGATGAGAATCCATGGATTGGAGTGACCTTCAAAATTTATAGAAATAATAAGTCTATTAGTGCATTTTTAAATTTCTTTGACCGTAGCTGAAAAAAAAGATGGATTGGATTTAGTCACGTTCTTTCGTTTTCACCTTAATTACCTCCTCCCTGCCTCCGTTTACATGGCACTTGTTGCAATCCTTGGTGTTCCGTTCTTCTTGAACTGGGTTTCGACCAAGAAATAAAATTTCAAATCGAAATTTGAAACGGGTTAGTTCCATTTTATTTATTTTTGCAGGAAAAGGGAGATGTATAAAGATTGGGAGGTGGCCGGAGCTTGAAATTAGGGTTTGAGGTTGAATTGGAGGATGGAGCGGACTGGGATGAAGATGGAGAGCGCGACATGATAACCGGTGAAGATGATAGTGACACTAATCGGCAGAATTCAAGATGTGGTGGCTGAAATGCAGGAGAGACAGGTCATTGAAGTAATTTTATGTTTTTATCAATATTTTACTAATTTTTTTTTGAAAAATAACCATAAAAATACTCCACGTTTGTAATTGAGTCAAATAAAACCTCATGTTTGTCAATTTTGACAGATCACACCCTAATTTCAAAATTATCTTAAAATATGTTTGATTTTTTTAAAAATTTACCTTAGATTTAACTCACGTGGAAATTAATTTATAAAAAAAAAATGACATTGAAAGTTTTTCACTTTCTTCTTACACCAAATAGACACAAACGTGACATAACTCAATAAAAATAAAATAAACAAACGAAAATAGAATCTAGACAATTAATTAATTCTCTGTTATGCTTTATTGCATTTTCTAGCAATTTTTGGATGTTATTTGGAAATTCAAGGATGGTTGATACTCGGTTTAATACAATTCATATAATTAATTAACTCGTGTCCAAATATTTTTTTTTTTTACTTTTATGAAATTTCAAAATTTACGTTACGTTTTGTTTAAATTAATATGATATGTACTTTTAGATATGTTGGGGTTGATTTTTTGTTTAATTTTATTTTTTATTTTTATTTTTTCACCTCAACATTTATTAGGTGTAAAAAGATAATGAAAAAAATTTCATGTCATTATTTTAATAAATTAATTTTTACGTCAACCAAACAGGTTTTAACACAATTTTGAAATTAGGGTATGATCTGTTAAAATTGACAAACATGAGGTTCTATTCGACTTAATTATAAATATAAACTATTTTCCGGACATTTAATACAAAGGTTTAGGTGATTTTATAGTTTTTTCCTTTTTCTTTCTTTTTGGATGCGACATTACGAAAATGAATGAAAGTTTTATTACATTGAAAAATAAAAATTAAAGCCAAATAATAGGTTTTTGAGCATTTTGGATGAATAAACACAACTCGACATATTCCTGTAACAAAAAATCCTCCACTTGCTTGGTTGCACGTAAAGAATTCTACATATTATCATATTTCCAGGGTGAAAAGGAAAAAAAAGTTTATTCAACTTGCTTTGTAGTTATTGGAGATTTTTATTTTGTTTTTTTAAAATTACTGATGCGCGTGTCGAGACGCATACAAACAATTACAACTTATCACATGCAACAAAAAGGATTGAAGACAGTGGCAA